>MU842931.1:0-131070 GCA_030867305.1 Colletotrichum zoysiae | reverse complement strand
TAGCCTATAATAACTTTAATTACTACTCTCTAATAGCTTATATAGCTATTCTATATAGTAATTACTTAGTTTACTATTAATTAAGATAATCCTAATAATCCCCTATATATATCCCCTTTTTTAGTAACACCCTTATTACCCTTACTATTACTATTACCCCTATTCCTATATATAGAGAACAGCTAGAACCTACTTAATAATAAGAGCTACCTTAATCTTAAGAATACTAATTTTACCTAGTTTATTAATAACCTAAATAACTGTAATAACCTTAATATCTTTAGTTAATATAATACTATTATAAATTAATACCTTACTATACTACTTAGCCCTTTTTAAACCTATAGCTTTTAAATAATTAACTAAAACTAGTTAAAAACCCCTATTCCTATACCTAATTATACTATAAAGAGTAATAGTCCTACTAACTTAAATAACCTTAATAGACTAGGCCTTATACTCTTAATAATAAATAGTACTAACTAGAATTATATTTTAAATAAGGAACTACTTAGAACTAACGTTATATATAATATAGCTTAAGATAAAGTTAATAAGGGTATACTAGTATATAATTATAATTAAGATAAATACCTTAGTGTTACTTTTTAGTCTCCCCCCTTAATTTTAAAAGATACTAAAGAATATATAAAAGTTATAAAGGATAGCTTTAGAAACTTTATTATTCTTAAAGCCTTTAGAAATAACTACTTTACCTCTAATTAGTTAGGTAGAGTTTATACTAAACTTAATAATAATAGCTATAATAATAGTTAGTACCCTCTAAATAACTTAAATATTAACTTAGCTTTAACTAACGTTAAGGAATAAAGGGATAATATAGTTAATATATAGTAAGCTAAATAAGCTAAAGAAGTAGTTAAAGAGGAAATAGAATGTATAGTAGTAGTTTAGGATAGCTAGGCTAAAGAGGGAGTTAACCTAAATCTAGTTAAACTTATCTTTAGCTTTTACTATAGTAAAAAGGTAGTTAATTATATTAAGAGAAAAAAGAAAGTAAAGGTATAAGTATAGATAGACTTAGCGCTCCCCTTAACGCCTCTAGAGAAGACTAGTATAAAGAGAAGGCTTTAAATACCTATTATAATATTACTAGTTAAAAATAAGAATAGCTAAAAGCTAAAAAAGTAGGTCCCTCTTTAAAAAGAGGCGCTTATATACCTTAAATAGAACTTTAAAGGCTGTAAAGACATTTAGCTTTATAAAGCTATATATAAGTTTATTAAAGCCTTTTATAATAATAGAGACTAAACTAGTAAGTATAAGTCCTTTATATTAAATATATTTTTTTATTAAAAAGTTACTTTAGCTATTACTTATATTATTAAGAATAAGGTAGATAGTAAGCCTTAAGAGAAGTATATTTCTAAAAAGGAGGTATTCCTTAAGTCTTAATACTTCTATTTAAAGTATAGTTATAGTAATAAAGTTACTAGATTTATACTTTAGATAGATAGACTTAACTTATTATCTATTAAGAAGATTAACTATAAGGATAACCTAAAACTATAAGCTAATACCTATCTAATAGACCTTAAGGACTATATTATTAACCTTAACGCTAAGATTAATAAAGTTAGTAAATATATAAAATAAAGCTAGAAACTAGTAACTAAAGCTAAAAATAATATAACTACTACTAAAGACTTTACTACTAATATAGAAAATATAGTAAACTCTACTAAAGTAGTACTAACTAAATATATTATCTAAATAGGAGATATATAGTAGTAAATAACTAGTATTAATAAATATATAAAGGCTATAGAGGATATTATAAAAATAGCTTAAAATAAAACTATAGTAAATTAGGCTTTAGATATATTTAAAAAAAATAAACTTAAGAGACTTTAGGACTAGCTAAGTATTCTTTAAGCTAAGGTTATCTTACTTAAGGCCTAAGGTACTAAACGTTTAGTAGAAAGCCTTATTACCTCTACCCTTTACAGCTTAAAGTAAGTTTATACTATAATACCTAAGGCTTTAGTACCTAACCTAATATACTATAACCCTTTTATAAAGTAAGAAGATAGAAACTAAAAATAAGGCTACTATATATAGTAGTTAATATCCTTTTATTTATTATCTATTTTAACTTTTAAAAGTATATTAACTTTACTCTTACCTTACCCTTTATAAGGAATAGAAACTATAGAAAGAATATTATAGTTATAGTTAAGGAAGGAGGATTACTATATTAAAATACTTTACTAAGTAAATAGAATAAGGAAGGATAATAAGGATAAAGGGACTTTACTCTATTTTACTTTTTTATTTTCTAATTATATATCTTAACTTAACTAGAAAAATAAGATAATTATCTCTTTAGAGGGGGTACTTATTATAAGAATAAGTATTATAGATAGCTTTATATATAGAATATATATAGTATTATATAACTATAGGTATATAGTTACCCTTCTTAAGGACCTTACCTTTAAAAAGATTAATAGTTATAAAACTATCTATTTATACCTTTTATTTACTTATTTACTTATACCTATTATTTATTACTTATTTTACTGCTTCCTTTTACCTATATTACTCTACTTAAGTTTACTACTTTTATATATCTCTTTATATTACTTTAGTTATATCTAGCTAAAGTCCTCTACAGCTTATTTACCCTGTTAGAACCAGAACAGCTACTAGAAGGGCTATGTTAAAGCTGCTTTTAATACTACCTATAAGGGTCTTATAAGAAAGATAATACCTAAGTGTGTTAAAAAGCTCTCTACTAGTAATAATATAACCTTATATAAGATTATAGTCTAGCTAGCTAGTATAGAGGATATAGTAATTACTAATTAATATATATATAATATTTAATATAAGCTCTATAAAAGTAAATTTAGCCTATTATCCTCTACCTAGCTCTTTATTTAATAACTATAAGAGTGTAATAATATACTATATTATACTGTATACTATAGTAATAATAGGAAAATTAATAGCGTTTTTTAAATATATACGCCTTACCTTTAGATATTAAAGAGGTATCTAGAGTTATTAATAATAGATAATATATATAAAGTATAGGTATATTTATTACTTATTCTAGTTATTTCTTATTAATATATATAAATAGGTTAACGTATCTGCATAGTGAGTGACGCAACGAGGTTAGTGACGCACTTCTTATTGCTAGAAAAAGCCTATTTTCTAACTATTTATTAAAAAACGGATACTTAACTAAAAAGGACCTAGTTTTAAGCTTTATATAACGATAAGAGCTAGATTTTAAGAAATAATAGTATAGAAATTATTATACTACTCTAACCCCTATATCTCTTATCTAGAGCTTTAGATAAGAAGATTACTAAAGGTCTTAAGGTTAGGGCTAGATAATAATTTCTATACTATTATTTCTTAAAATCTAACTCTTATCGTTATATAAAGCTTAAAACTAGGTCCTTTTTAGTTAAGTATCCGTTTTTTAATAAATAGTTAGAAAATAGGCTTTTTCTAGTGATAAGAAGTGCGTCACTCACCTCATTACGTCACTCACTATGCAGATACGTTAACTGCTTTTAAATACTACTTTTTTAAGTAGTTAGCCTTACTACTATTAATACTATATTTAATACTTACTTTTACTTTATCTCTATTAAAATAACTAAGTTTTATATATAGGTACTCCTCTAGCTTTACTAACTGCTTAAGATAAGTAATATCCCTAACTCTAGTATAATAATTACAGATTTTAATATAGAGCTAAAGTGTATAGTTAAGAACGTCTTTACTAATACTTAGTAATAACTTTATATATAGTATATACTTAAAAACGTTATTTTAAATATAAAGAAGAAGTAGGAAGGCCAGTAAGCTCTTAAGGCTAATAAAGTTATAGCTACTACCCTTACTAGTAAGGTTATTTAATAATAATAATAATAATAATAATAATAATAATAATAATAACTACTATAGTAGGAGTAAGATATCTAGACCTCTAATAAGAAGGAGTATTTATATAACCTAGACAGGCTAGTTAATATATAGTAGGCTTATATTTATATATCTTCTTATAATATCTTTAAGAAAGTATAGAAGTCCTTTAAGTAATAACTTTTTAATTAACTAGGTTAGTAATATCTAAACGCTCTAAATTTTTACTAACTTTTATAGTAATAATCTAGTACCTCTAAACTACCTATATCTTATAGCTTTATAAATTTATTAAATTTAAGATAAAGGACCTCTATAACTATAGTATAAAAACTGTATTACCTACTAAAGGCTTATATTATAAGCTTAAATTATACTTTACCTACTGCCTCTCTAACCTCTATACTCTTTATAAGAAAATATATAAAATAGTTAACTAAAAGTAGGTATAATATACTGCTTAGTATAGTAAAAAGCGCTACTATTACCTACCTACTAGTAGTATCTAACTGCTTTAACCTCTAACTTATAAGGTATCCTTTAGGGCACTTACCCTTATTACTAATTAATATAATATAGCTTATAAGGCTTTTAATAAGTAATAGAGCCTACTAACTACCTATACTAGCTCTTTTACTTAGTAGTAGGGGATACCTTACTATTATAACCTTTTATAGTAGTTATAAGTAGCTAACTGTAGTAGGATTCTCTAAAAGGAGGATCTTAACCCTTACTAGTAACTTAATTAAAGTAATATATATCCTCCTCTTACTTAACTGTTTACTACTAATTTCTTTAGCTAAGCTTAATATACCTTTAACTTTTAACTATTAAGACTAATCTAAATATTATACTATACTAGTACCTATAGTAATATATACCCTATAAATCTAATAAGGAGGCACCTTCCCTTACTAATATATAATAAGAGCCTTTATAGTAGGAAAGATATAAGGCTTTTAAGGTATTATAAGTAAGTATAGGTATACTAAGTAGTAGCAGTAGGAGCTATAGTAGGTAAGGTAGGTAAAGTAGCTACAGTAGGTATAGTAGGTACAGTAGGCTTACTTAGTAATAACACCTTACTATTACTAACCTTATAGGTACTATTACTAGCCTTATTACTATAGTATAAAGTATATAAAATAATAAGGCTTAATAAGAGCTTTAGTAGGTTATAGCTAACTACTAATAATAGGCTTATAAGACTGCTATATTAGTAGAAAAAGAATAATAACTTTACTAGTAATAGTAGTAATAGTTATTTATACTACTACTACTATAGTAGCTTATTAAATACTATAGATATAAGCAGTATAGATATAAGTAGTATAAGTAGCCTAAACAGTTTAGTTTATTACTAGGTCAATTTAGACTATAAATATTTATATAATATAATAAGATTCTAGTTATTTATATAATATAATAAGGTTTTAATTTATTTATTTAAGCGCTTTACTAGCCTTTAGCTAATTTATTTAAATCTAAGGTCTTTTTAATTTTTTTAATTTTATATAAGTTTTGTAGGTCTGCTGTAAATCTAACGCTCTAATTGGCTAGGTTAGTTAGAATGTTGTTATAGGCAAAATCTTAGTTATGCTAACATAACGGTTTTCCAAATTAGGTTTAACTCACTGGGAAAATACCAAAATCGCACTGGGAAAATACCGGCAACCTTAGCGTTTCCTTCAGACTTCCTTGTCGCCCAGCCTAGGTTAAATCGCTTAATACCTACTTATATAACCTACTGGATGGAGGGGGGAGAGGAGAGAGGCTTCACAGAGAGCGCACTTGACAGCGCTGCGTGACCAGACGGTCTACTAGGTAAAACTACCTACGTTAACTGGGTACCTACCTAGGTAAATTCAATCTCCTGCCCGTCTTATCCACGTCTTAGCCACCCCATCCATACGCGGACCCGTCGGACAATACCACCTTGGTGGCTTTTTGGTAACCGACATTACAAAGTAAGCCAGTGCTAGGTATCTAGGTAGTTTATTCTGCCCTTGTCGATATATGTCTGTCTCCCTCTAACCCCCTTGTCGCATTGCGCTGCTGCATCCGGATTACCCAGCGCTATGTGATAACATGTAGTTACAGCATCTGCTCGATGCCCGCACTCAGTAAGCGGTGGGGATGAGACCCATACATCAGCTAAAGGGAGACGCAGAAGAGGGTGTCTTCATTTGTCGCGCACAAGCGTCCTGCTGGACTTTGGATTGTGACTGGGGTCACGGTCATCTATTTGGCTCCAGGCCGAGGTGTGCTGTGTCGCACACTGAGTGCAGAGTTATGGGGACTAGGCGTCAGCCACGAGGACGGCCGCGGACCCTACCGCGGCTTGTCCAAAGTTCAGTTCATGCCGCTACCTAGGTAATTAGCGTTGGATTTTCGGCATAATATTCATCCGCGCATCCTAGGGCTCTTGGGGAACCCGCTCTGTGCAACCGTGCGCAGCGCCGCCCCATACCGTGATATAAAAATGAAATTTTGGTCGCGGCTCTGGCAGAGACTTCCTTTTTTCTTCTTTTTTTCTTCGTGCGGCTGGCACGACTCGTTACAGTTTCCCCTGTTGCTGGAATTCCTAAGTCGGTGAATTCATGGCGTCAGTCGTGCCCCAGATCGAATTTAATTGCAGCCGGCCTTGTCCTTCATTGATCCTTTCTGCCCCTCAGCGGGTTGGATCGCGTTCGTCAGGCCGGACATACTCAAAACTTGAAAAGTCTTTTGACTAGATGTGTGGATGGGCGGAATATGAATCCAAATCTCGTGACGATGATGACTTGTCCATCCTCGGATCTGCATCTAAATTGCCCGTCAATCAGTCGCGGTCGAATTCTTGACGTTTGCATTTTGCGGGAGTCGCGTCTACGTCTGGCATGATCTGGCATCGTGTCACGACAATTGCGGAAAGACTGTTTGCAGCTGAGGTTTTGTTTGTTCGATTTTACTGAGCCTAAGCCTAGTAGCGGCCGGCAACATCTATGGCTATTGCTCTATTCATATTTCTCGTCACGTCGGTTCGTACGAGCAGAGTTTTTCTTCTTCTCCGCCGGCCGATTAGATCTTGTACAGCGCCGTTGGCTTCTACTCGCCGGCCTCATCGCCAATCTTCTCCAATTTGCCCATCTCTCTCTTCTCCCCAGACTCGCCAATGAGACGCACACGATCGAGACGGACCTTCTCGCCCTCGCCGTCGCCCTTGGTAACGTAGATAATCAAGCTGGTGATGTTCTGGAACTTGACGAAGCGCAGGCCAATGTTGGCGGTGCCGTCGGCATTCCAGTCCTTCTCGGTAAGCTCGATGGCTTGCGTGGGAGGGGTATCATCGGCTTCGCTGAAGTCGAGGTTGTGCGGCTTGTTCGTGTAGAGGTGGATGGTGCCAGGGCGCATCGGGGCCTCCTCGTCGTCGTCGTCGTCGTCGGCCGGAGGAAGAGAGGTGAGCTACGCGTGGTCCTTGTTAGTAAATCCAATCTTCACATAAAGCGGGCGTGTACATGCACGCATGCATATATCATACCTGAAGGGTGTGCAGCTTCAACATAGACTGGAAGGGCATGAACAGCAGGAGCTGGTCGTCGGCGCCACTCTCAACCCAGTCCTTCGCACCCTCCTTCTTGTCCAACACGCTGGGCTTCGACGTATCGAAGAGGACACGAACCGGACCAAAGTCCTCGTCGGCATTGAGCAACTCACAGCCTCTAGCCTCGACCTGGTCGGTGATGTCGCTGTAGCCGCGAGGGAGCTCTGCGCCTCTCCATGCTCCACCGCTCGAGCTGGCGGAAGCTTCGCCAGATCCGGAGCCGCCCCCAGAAACCTCCTTTGCCAACTTCTTGACCACCTCCTGGAGCTTGCGAGGATCAGCGCCCTGTACCTTCTCAAGAGTCTTGCCCTCGCGGAAGATCATGAAGGTTGGGAGAGAGGTAACATTGTAGGCGGACGCGATGTCTTTCTGGGTCTCGACATCGATCTTGACGAAGGTGACGACGTTCTTGCGGGACAGCGACGATGAGAGTTGCTCGTAGAGAGGCGCGATGGCTTTGCAGGGACCGCACCAGTCGGCATAGACTGAAAACACATTTGTCAGCAAGCCAGGCCAATCTTTGAGTACCTAGTCAAAGGACCAGCAGAATAGGCCCCAATGACACGCCGAGGTAGCCACGGATGAGGAGTCAAACGACAGCAAAACTGCAATCAGAAAGAGTATCTAGTGCCATCGTTGGTGCCATCTGGGCAAGGAAGGGGCAGGGATGTAGAGGCTTCGGTCGACCAAGGGTAGCACTTACAGTCTGCGACGACTATGCGGGAGCTCGACAAGAGAGTCTGGAACTCTGTCGGCGATTTGATGTGAACCGTAGACATCTTTGCGGTTCCGAGGATCGCAGGGTCTAATCGGTGTGGTGTGTGTGTGTGGGACAGGAAGAGTGAGGGAAGAGAATACCTAGTTGTGATGATGGAATCCGGGAGAAAGCTGCCCCGCGACAGCAGGTCGAAGCAGGCAGGCAGGCAGGCAGGCGGGCACGGGCTGGGTGAACTCTGGCAGGCCGCAGGACAGAGGAGCTCTTACCTACCTAGGTAGGTACCCCGCACCATGCCTATCTGGGGCTAGTGCTATTTGTCACTTCCGTGGTCCCACGGTCCCACCGAGGCAAACTGCTTTCAACGTGATGCCTATTCACATTGTATGGCGGTTATTCCATACCTAGGTAGGTACGAATAGAGTGCTCTGTACCTGCATTGATCTGGCTAGGTAGGTACGTAGCCTCCCTAATCCCCCCCTTGAATTCACAAAGGGATCTACTTCTTTCCAATGAAGTGGTTCTTTTTGTACTGTAGAAGCCAGCAATCCGGCAAAACAACACAAAATTCTTGTAGACAATAAAATGAGATATTTTATCAAAGCTCCAAGAAGAACGGTAAAGAAATAGATCAGAGACATCTAGGTGAGGATATCAGACGCTGCCACACTTTCTGGAAAAATAAAACAAGACGCCAGCGTATTGAATTGTAAATTCGAGAAAAGAGAACTCTGAGCTGATTGATGGGCAGCTATGGCAACATCCATCATGGTATTTATTACCTTGATCCTTTTTGACTCACCAGTCGTACACTCTGCCTGGCATAATACCTCCGTTGTAGGTGTAAATGAGACAACCGACCTGCACCTTGCCACCGACTCCGCCATTGTCGCCTATGATCTTCAAGCATTAGACTATAGGTTTCTGCTAAGAGCATCAGAAAGCTGGGCGGGGAATTGGTTCACTCACACATCAAGTAGTTATCCCGCATCAAGTCATGGCAGTTGAGTGCCGCACTAACATGCCCCAGAGACCGCCGGATCGCCTGGTCCTCAACTTCCGTCTGGCATCCTGCTGCCCACTCGACCTTGTAGTGGTGACGCCCCCCATTTGTGTCCTGAAACTCCACACGCTGAGACTCCATCCCAGGTTCGAGATAGCCGCCTTTTCCTCTTAACAAATCACAAAAGGCGGAGACGCCCTTCTCTTGTTTCTTGGAGTCGACGGGGTCATGGGGACTGTAGTCTGCCTCCAGATTGCAGACCCTAGCCTGTGCCTTGAGGGGAGTGATGACTTGCGCTCTGGTATGAGGGGCGGACTTTTCGACAGATCGCGTAGTTGGAGCTTCTAACACATCCCGGGTCGATGCGGGCACGTAGAAGGCAGGTTCTCCAGTTACCATGCTTGCTACCAGAGCAAAAACAGCAGCGACATGATTCAGGGTAAAGGTTAACATTATGTTCCTGGCTGTATGGTCGAGAGGAGTAATGGCACTAAGAAATTCCAAAAAGGCAAGATAAAGAAAAAATACACTCAGTGGTGAGAGCTGGGTTTATCAATGACCCGGAAAAGTGGCGAGCTCGGAAACAAAGCTGTGGTGACTTTACGGGCATGCTCAGGTGCAGAGCGTTTTGCGGTGTCAGGCTGACGCAAACAATTGATAGGAAAAGACCAAACAAACATCGGAAGCGCGGCCGCTATTGTACATGACGTCTTGATTGGATACAGGTTCATCAGACTCACTCTTCAGATTCACCAAACAAGGTGACGAAAGTAGTTTGCCATCAGCTCAACCTTGGTGGTTGGTCTTCCCCTCAATCCTTTGTATTACAATTCTCCCTTTTGCCTCATCGAAGTCGTACATACATACAATCCTGGTTCGGGAGAGATCAAAATATCCACTTGTGCAAGCGCCATATCTCCTCGGTTTCATATCCTCATCATTAGGATCGATCCGGAGTGGTGGTAATCAAGCTCAGTCATCACGTACCGTTTTTTCTCGAACCAAGCAGTTTCCTTCACTCCACAGCCGGTAAATGCCATCACTTCCCTGTAAATCAGGCAAAGAAAGCTGGTCTTCGACCACCCAGAGCGATCAACCCCGACTCAGTAGAGCCGGCGACGCAATGCAATCATCAGGAACCCTTACGCAGGCCCGCAACGCCGTAGCCTAGGCCAAAATAGTGTTATGTTGGCTTCCCTAATCACAAACATTTATGCAAATAAAGACAATAGCTTAGTTGGAATGTTTCCAGTAATGTTCAGGCCAGTATTGTTAAGAACAACCATTCTGATTCAGCGATATCAGAGGCTGGAATACCTATATCCATAAGCTTGTCACCGATCCACACAATACAGAGAAATCTGCTTTCAGCACTTCCTACATCCAATTGGAAATCAGATTTTCAGTATCAAAGAGCCTAGAGCTTTTAGTTATGCATTTACTGTTGTTTGACACTACGACATGGTAAAGAGCGTTAGTTCTCTTTGCGAACGAGCTCTCAGTCGCGCAATTGTCTTTTCAACTAAAAAAATTGTCTTTTGGCAAAATGATTAGGCAGAAAGGTGGGTGTCACACTTGATAAATTAGATCTTCATCACAGAGTGTCAATTCCAAGCTACCTCAGTCATGGTTCAAAGTGAAATTGAGCATAGTTGAAAGGGTTAGCCATTTGCCAATTTCAAAATAATGGCACTTGAACATTGAAGTAACTGAAAGTCTCCTGTGGAATAACCTTATGAAGCGGTATAAGAAAGCTAAAATGATTGCACATAAGAGTTCAAACCAAAACAAGGAAAGTTACAAAGTGTGAGAACCTTTAAATGTGACAGGACTTTGTGCTCTTTTACAACCACTTCACACCTAGTCCGTATTCTTTAGCTCACTTAGAGCAGACGAAATCAATTTCGGCAGCTTCAAGCTTTATTCAAGGGATTAATGCTTGCATCCACCCTCCCGTAACAGCTCCCTTTCCGTCCATTTCGTCTCGATCTATCGGCCGCACCCATTAAGGCTTGCATCTGAAATATGGAGTGACTAGATAGGACGCCTGCCCTGTTTCTCTCGAATTATAAAAGGAAGGACCTGAAGCCGAAAATTTCAACTCGAGGCTCTTTTCAACCCTCATCAGAAAAGACACCTGCGCGCCAAAACCTCGCGATGTCTTCAGACGAGGTACCGGGTGGAAGAGACCGCCAGATAGTCCAGAAGCATATGAATGCAATGGAAAAGCTCTGGAATGCCTTGCGCGGCGTCTTCGTGTCTGTTGGCCCCGTCAGAATTGGTAAGATCAAACCCTCCCATCTTGCGTCTTAGGATTTTGAATGATTGTTGATGCATTTCCTAGATCTCGACATCCCTGCCACTTCTTTCCCTCGATTTCGTCAGCTTCCAGCCGAAATTCGCTGTCTTATCTGGAAGCATTCTCTACCTTCCGGACGAATCTACGAGCCGAGGCCATACCGTGACTGGATCATGTACGACCCCCGACCAGTCCAGTTCTACCAACACTGGCCCCCCCCTGTCATGAGAGAGGCGTGCAAGGAGGCCTACCAGGTCTGCATGGAAAACGGTTCGTTCCGTTTCGGCTATTACAGCAACTCCAGACCCGGAATGATGCGCAGCATCTGGTACAACGACAAGAAGGATATGGTCTACCTCCACACATTTGATCAGTGGGACAGTCTCGACCTCTTTGAAGTCAAGAACATTTGCATCAGCACAGAGATCGCGTTGAACAGGGAGCACTGTGAGCGTGTTCTCGCCCATCTGGGATGTGGCCGAGTCGTCGTCGCCTACTATCCCCCCGGCACCCCTACCCCGGAACAACTATCCACAACACGCCCTGTCTTCCGTCCGATTTCCAACGAAGACGAATTCGTCACCGTGCAGAAGGTTGACCCCGAGGACTGGGACGAGGGCCTCGAGTTGACTTGGGGGGAGAACAAGGATTTTGTCAAGGACTGCTGGGAGAAGGAGAACTTGGGCAAGTCAGTGGAGATTGAGGCGGTTGAAGTCTTCCGAAAGGCTCGCGAGGACGTTTGGGGAGGAGTAAACACTTGGGGACGATTGTACACTGGCCTATATTAATCAGCTGTTGCCTGGCCATGCTAGTATCGTAGTTCTAGTCCTAGAATATCTCAGAATCGCCAGAGAGTCGCTGGAAACTGCTACACCGAGCGATCATCAATAAGAAGTTACCGTCGGAAATACCGTCCCATACTTGAACGCGTAACTATCAAATAAAGAATTCTGAGAACTCTGAACCAGAGAATGGCTACTTCGTACCAAGGGACCCAGGCTTCCTCTTGGTCGGCCATTGTAGCTTCAGCAACGGCAGGGAAAGTATGCCGCCGATGCAAGAAGACGGTTACTGACCGAGTATATAGCACCACAAACGGGATTATCAACAACCGAATGGGAAGCTAAATGTTTACAAGAGACAGCATGTCAGATTGAAATTCGACATTGAAGCATTTGTTGGTGGAATTGTTCGAACACTGGCTGGTTTTCGAGTAGATCGAAACAATAAAGGCACCCCCAGCGCCATTTCAGATAGTACGTTCCTTTATCCAGAGATGAACCTCCCTTCACCAGGAGAGAAACATGCCTCAAGAACACCATTTGTGACTACTTCGCTGAAATCTAGGATGCTCACGTGACTATTGTGTGTTCCGGTAAGCCGTACTTGCCTCCGTTCGAAGCATCTCCTTCAGAGTACCTTCCGAAAGTCTGACGGAAGAACAAAAATATTATGACCTTCCCAATTGGAACAAGATTTGCTTATCCGTTTCTTGTTCGTCACAGCTGAGCAGTCACAGACCCCAATTCAACATCACAACTACGTCACTCTGTCCAGATCAACCATTAAAGCCAAGACTTCAGCCTAAAAAACACCAAGATGCCGAGAAACAAGACTCTGGTGGAGATAATCTCTCGTTTGGAAGCCAAGATCAAGGTGCTTGAGGAAGGTTTGTTGGAAAGCCCTCTCGTTATAAACACCTTTTCATCTATCGCAGTGGGGTTATGTGATATAAGGCGTTAATTGCTGCCCGCAATTAACGGCGTCGTTTTTGCGACATCATCAAAATATCGGTTCAACGTACGGTCGTACTGACTTTCATCGAAGCCAACGATGAAAATCCCAATTCAGACAATCAGAACTCTCCCAAGACATTCCCCCAGTTCCGTCAGTTCCCCATCGAAATCCGACGGGCCGTCTGGGAGGCTTCTCTGCCTACCCCACGCGTATTCGAGCCAAAGGTCTACGACGGCGACAACACTGAAGAGCCCAAGAGTTATAACCTTGGGAAACCTACTCGATTCTACCGGGAGTGGGCGCCACCAAAGATGAGAGGCGCTTGCCGGGAGGCCTATGCAGTCTGCATGTCGTTGGGCCGTTTCACTTTCGGGTGGTTCAAGAACTCGAGCATCCGCAGCCTCTGGTTCAACGACAAATACGATGCAGTGTACTTTTCTCACTACAGACAGTGGGATTGCACTCGTGTTCGTGGAGTTCAGACGGTTTACGTCGGCATTGATATCGCTCTGACGGAGCTCACCCGTGAGGGCTTCAAGCATGACAACCTCTCTGCTTGCCGCCGTCTGGTAGTCGCTCTGGACCCCGAAATGCTCGCACTAAACGAGTATATCCCACTGGATGGACCTCCAGGTACAAAACCTGTTTTTCGCGCGATGAAGGATCACGACTTAATTGGGCCTCACCAACTGGCCACCGACTTCCCCGAGGTCGCGGGCAAGGAGTTTCTGACCTGGGGTGATCTCAGATCTATTCTGGAAAAGACCAGAACAAGGGTGATGGATGCGAACACGGAAAACCGGGTCTTGTACAAGGGCCACATTCAGATGGAAGCCGTGGAAGTTTTCCGGGTGGAGGATGATGGGGATGGTCTGATGTGATCCGTAGCTCCCAACACAGTCCCCATATCAAATGAGTCGCGGGGATTGCAGCTATGAGTTTGGAAAATGATTCAGGGTGCGGGGTTTGAAATGGTTACAGTGGACTTTCTCAACCAGGATTCGGATGTCTGCAATCTCTCAGAAGTAGCCTTCGCTACCGGAGGAGGGAGTTGCATGTGGATTTGGGATCAATAATTCAAGATGGCCGTACTTTGCTCAATGAGTTATTGTTATGGAATAAAGCAACAATTCTGGCACGCAGAGTTCCATCAATTCTTACTAGTTACTCTTGACAATGTTCGTTGAAGGCGGATAAACGGAGAGGCCGGAGAACCACACGAGAACGAGCAGCTGGCCCTGGAGCCACAAGACACCTGTCATGACAAAAAGGTCAGGGGTCGAGGTATGGAGAAGAAGAGCAAGAGAACCGATCCAAAGTATAGTCGGCGATACGTTACTATGCTAGCTTGAGAAGGAGAACCCGAACCCAACGCCCCTACTCCCGATGTCTGCTTGGATATGATACACGCTAAAAGCCTAAGAACGTCTGGGATTGAGTCAACGCTAGAGAACGATGACAATCTAGTCAAAGTAGCTCGGGCGAGCTCGTACCATTTCCATACCGGTGAATTTGGGAACGCGACCGGGCGTTAAGCGCTTCACCTCAATGACGTGCTCCCTGCTAATCTGCTCAACGACGCGCTTCACGTCGCCCCAGGCCGCGACGTTTCCTATCTCGTTCGACAGCTCCTTGGGGTAGTCGTGCGCGCCAATGGGGTCCTCTGTTCCCAGGGGAAACAGCTTGGCCGGGAGACGAGGGCTCGTCAGACACGAGCGAATATCCCACTCCATGGTCTGCATAAGGATGATCTCCTTGCAGGAGGTGAAGTGGTCAAGGATGAGGTCCATCTTGGAGGTGATGTCGGCCTTGCTCATGAATCTTGTGTGGGGGAACGCGACGCGGACGATGCGCGACATGTCGAGGTTTGTCCATGCGCGGGGCTCCTCGCGGACAAAGAGGATGTCCTCTGTGTAGTTGAACCAGAGGCCCTTGTAAGCACCACCGAAGAGACCGAACTCGAAGCCGCCGGCCTCAAGGAAGGCACGATTGGCCTCCTTGCAGGCGAGGCGGAGCTTGGGCGTCTTGTGAGCGGTGACGCTCATCTCGGCGAGGCCTGAGGCTTGGCGAATCGCGACGGCCGGGTTAGGACCGCCGTTGGGGTTTGGGGCGGTGGCACGTAGAACACGAGAGAGGTGGCCGTCGCCCATGGAGAGGTCAAAGACGCGACCAGTAGGAAGGGCGAGCTTCCAGATCTTCATGCGGATCTCGACAGGGAAGTTCTTGAACTGGGGGAACTTGGGGGTCTTGGGACGCAGGTGGCGAGACAGCTTGGACTCGGGGAGGGCGACACCGATGTAGGACGAGAAGGCGGCCTTGATGGTGTCTCTCTCATCTGCTTGGGCGGTGTCAGTACTCGAGCGATGGTGCTTTGGAACATGACAGGTACACATGCAACTGGTAACGACATGAGGCGGATTTCACTTACTCTCGATCTGCCTGAGCTTTTCTTTAAGCTCGGTGTTCTCCTGGATGACGGAGTCCAGACGGGTCTGGAGGGCCGACTCGGACTTGGGCGGGGCGTTGGCCACCTCGGCAGCGATGGCGGCGCGGACGTAACCCTGGATGGAGTTCATCAGGGCACTAGTGGCCGCGGCCAGGGGATCGGCGGGTGAACTGTCCGCCATGATGGCATCCATGGGGTAGTGGCCTGTATGAGAATGAGCAAAGGGAACATTGAGAAGATGGGGAGTGGGTGAGAGGCTACCGGGGTGATGATGTTGAAATGAGATGCAATAGTGTAAGATATTCTGCCGCGAGCATTTAGTTGCGTGGGCGATACCAAAGGCGCTTTGGTGACGAGTATACCGAGGTGCCAAGGCCAAGCAAAGGCGGGCTATATAGCCCACGACGCGCTGAGAGGGACGCTGGCCAGTCAATGAGAGCTACAGAGCCGACGTCTCTCTGACTACCTAGGCAGGTAGGTAGGGAGGCAGGCAAGAAAGTGCGAGATGGTCCAAAAAAGCGACCGGGCGTGGGTGATGGGACCGACCGTCTGCTTGCCCACCAGTAGTCAGTTGCGCGACGGGAATCGGAGGTTCCGCCGTCTGGGCTGACAAAGGCAGAAGGCGAGAGAGGTGAAGGTAGGAGAGATGTCACAGAGCCGGCGCCACCTCAGGGTTGAAGGCAAGGAAGGCGGAGACGACGGGCTGTGTGGTGCGGTGCGGTGCGGTGCGGTGCTGTCAATCGGTTCGGTCAGTTGGAGGAAGGAAGGGTGTTTCGGTCGCCCCTTGCTCGTCGTCCTGACCGACCCCCCCAAGCGGCGGCAAGTACCCCCGCAGGTACCCAAGGATTTATCCGTACGTGGGTGGTGTTCCTTAGGTACTTCGTACCTACCGACTTCGTAAACTACAAAGGTACATCTGAGAAAGGTGGGTACCCACCTACCCTTTCTGAGCTTGGTGAGCAAACAGGCTCTGGGAGCCCCTGTCAGCTGCAGCGGGAGCAAGGGCCGTCAACCAAGGGTACACACGAAGCGGTGGAGTCAGTGGATGGTCGAGGGCGATCCAAGGCGGCGCACAGACCTTTGGTTCGGGCGGTTTTCTCCCATCCATCCACTAACTGACTGAGGCAGGCGAGGAGGCAGTAGGTACTGACTTTATACCTACCTAGGTATCACCTCACCTGACTTGGGTACATAGGTACCTACCTACCTACCTACCTACCTTACCTAAGGCACCCATCTAAAAGGGAAAGGGACCTACCTCTCCGCCAGGAAAGGTGAGGCGAAGCAGGCATGCGATGGATGTCATGTCATGCCCAAGAAAGAAGCACGCGCGGTGTAGGAATATGCCCGAGGGGCCTCTCATAGACCAAGCACGCGCGCCCAAGTATGAGGCAACCGCCGAACGACAGGCAGGCAGGCATGTGCATCGAATCCTACCTACTTACCTAGGTACCTATTTAGCAGTGTAATGCCAGTAGCTCCAGAAGACCAGGGAGACTGGCGCCTAGCCGCTTTGAGAGACACGCCTACTGACCGGCGTCCGGGGTGGGTGGTGAATCAGAAGAAACCTACAACCTCCAGCCGTCGCTTATCTGCTTCCCGTACCCATCTCACTTTATTCCGTACGCATGCGTCTTTTCCCATATTTACGCACGTTGGTAACCGGTCACGCTGTGCTCGATGAAACATGACATGCAAGTGTCCGCACGTCCACGCACACTGAGGATGCTAGACCGGCGGCCGTTGAGAAACAATCCACTGGCAAACGAAGCCGAGACAGACGCTCGACCAATACGAGCTATGGATGAAGATGACACAACCGGTTGCTGGATAAAACGTCCGTGGAGGCAACACACTCCACACCCATGCTTGCTTTTTCTTCTTCTTCTTGAAGAAGGCTGCTTTCAGGGGACTCCAAACGCTGTCTGACGACCCTTTGGGTCGAGATCCTGTCAAATTCCGACGGATTGCTCGAGTGCGGCCGAACGTGTTTTCTACTTGTTTGAGCCAACAGACAAGGCGGTTGTTGGAACATGATGCGCCATGGGCATATTCCATGTAGACATGTTCTGTTGCATTGCACTTGATCGGCCCAAAGTTATCGCCTGATTCAACGTCAGTACCTCGTTGGGTAGCTTCTAGATCCAACCGTGGATCTCATCATCGGCCCGACTTCTCCGGCCGCATAAAATCCCTAATAAAGCAGAGAAACTGCTGAATCAGACTTCATTCCAACCATGGGTGCATACACGAACGACCTTCAGGAGCCGGAACGTCCGCGGCAACCTTAGGAAGTTGCTGCTGGCTTGACGTACCAGTAATGACAGCACTGTTAAATAAGACTGCGCGGCATTGCGGGCGAGCCATACTGAACGACGAGGCTACTGCTAACGTAACGGCGATAATACCCACCGAGAAGGTCATGCAGGTCCGCAGCGAGCCAGGCGACGATGATGGTACTGTTGAATCTACCACCGAGATCGCGACGGCTTCACGGAGATAGAAGTAGATCGACAGGACCGTAACCTAGTTTTCTCCCGCAATCCTGGTCGTTCTCCCCATAGATGTTCTCGAGGGCCTTTGGGTTATAGGGGCTATTCATCTGTAGGAGTAGACCATTGCGAAGAAGGCTGATTGTGTCAAAAGGCTCGATAATTTTGAGCGGAACCCATCATCAGGACTTTGGAATCCCGAGTCAGGACTCTTCCACAAAAATTTAAAGAATGTGAAATACCGCATGGACTGGAAAACGAGGTTCTCCGTCAACAAATGCAGCTACTCGTGGGCCGCCAAAGGGCGATACGATTAGTAGGGATTTATAGCAAGGCCCTTTGTTGAAGTCAATATTTCGAGGATGACCGTCGCCATCTCTCTACCGGATTGCAATACTAATAAGACCATAAGGTGTTGTGGTAGGATTCGGAGCCATCGCTGCCTTATACGGAAGAGACAAAGTGTCGCGTAACGCTGTTCCCGACGAGGTGGCATACTTGATCAAGTCACCGGAAACACTCTTGTAGCGGGAGCGCGCCTGGCTGTTTGTAATTGCAACGCAAATAAAAGATGATGTTGCAGATATGCCAAGGTCGAAGTGGTTACACTATATTTCTTTATTTTGACCCCATATCTGTGTTCTTGCAATTTGAAAAGCCACCTTGACAAAGCCTGACAGCTAGTCTGGTAGGTTATGGTGAACAAGCCAACCACCTGAGATATTTAGATCTTTGACGGAAGAAAGACATATCAACAGCTCTCTTCGTACGTGTTGCCTTGGTGTGTTGCCTAGATGGCCGGAAAGCTCCCGGTTGGATGTGAGACTTGAACTGGCAGCAAAGAAGAGTGCATAAAATCCAGGAAATGAAAATCTATTTGATCAGCCACCAAGGAACCTTAAAAGAGTCTGACGAGGAGCATGTGTGTGGTCTGCTACTGGGGCATTACCCCAAGCCGCGAACTTTTGATACTCAAGGGTTGTTGTCTCATCTGACCTGATTTTGGCAGCTTTGGAAATGGCCCCTTCCTCTTCTATCTCATCAGGAAGGCGCTCTCCACTTTACTTATTCATACAAGTAGACAATAACTCAGTAAGAAGAGGTGAAAAATACACAACGCGAGACGCCACTTGTTCACATGAATACGCAACAGACGACTCACAAACAACTCTCAACTAGCCAGGAAAAAGACTGACTGACTTCAAATCTGAAGCGGTAAAAGCCTGTGGTTTTGCTTTCTTCACACTTTCTCAACTGCGCAGCATTTTCTTTACATCTTCACGCACAAAAACCCTTCCTTTGCGTTTTTGTTCAGCCTTGCTTTGAGTATTACCACGTCTGTAATTTCTTTTCTTTCTTTCTTTCTCATTACTATTAATCCTGTTAACAATCTATTAGATACCTCTCACCTGCGTGTCTTACCACCAACACCCACCATGGCTTCTTTGTCGTGGGCTCAGATTGCTGCAAAGCACCGCAAGCCTAGCTCTTTCAGCCATCACACCTCGGGTGACATTTCACCCCTGACCGAGAGTCCAAGACCAGCGTCTCCCCTACCCGTTCTCACCGCTGCTGATTTCCCCTCCCTCGTCGAGGATACGGACAAGGACTGGCACGGAGAGGAGAAGAAGTCTTCTGCCACCCCCGCCTCAGGGTCTATGAGCCCTTGCACTGAATTTGTCCCCGGCTCATGTGGTGAGATCAACGGGGAAAGTGGTTCTGCTCCTTCCAACTCCAAGAAGGAGAACTCATCCTCGACATCTTCAATTTGCCCCTCGCCTACCTCAACTTCCGCATCCGCAACCACAACCGACGACGAGAACGAAGATATGGCTGGAAACAGAAAAGGCCACAGAGCCGCCAAAAAGGCCGCGGCGGAGGTCGCCAGACAGGCTCGACTTCCGGCCTCACTTGAGTTGGTCGCGTCCGTCTCCTCGGCTCCGGCCGAGAACAACCTAGCCATCGCTGAGAATCGCGGTGAGAAGAAGCACGATGAGAAGAAGCACGATGAGAAGAAGCACGATGAGAAGAAGCACGATGAGAAGCAGGATGAGAAGCATGATGAGAAGCATGATGAGAAGCACGATGAGAAGCACAATGAGAAGAAGAACGATGCGAAGCACGATGAGATCGAGGAGCCCGGTAGCGGCTCGTCCGAGGCTTCGTCCCAAGTCGAAATCGCTGCTGCTTCCGACTTGGCTCAGGAAGACGGCGGCCACCGAAAAGTCTTCAGGGCCTCTCTCGAGAGCGGACGTCTGCCCAACTTTAACAAAGACCATCGCATCGGGCAAGTTTTGATGAATGCGGTCAGTTTATAGAGAATATCGGTTCGCTAACGCTTTCACTGCAGCCTTTTCTATTCGAAGGAGAGCTACAACTGCGCCATCACTCTGAGCGACGGAAAAGTTGTCTCGGGCCATCGTGAGGTGCTAATCTCGGAGTCGACATATCTAGCACAGAATCTTCCTCCTCCCAACAAGGTAAGACTGAACTATCCCATGTTCACTCGGCATGTGCATTGGTTTGACCCTCATCTTGATATAGGTTGGAGTCACTCACTACAAGCTTGAAGGCTTCGACGTGTCGATGATGAGTGTCATAATCTTCTGGGTGTACATGGGCGGTAAGTGCTCGTGAGGATCAAATTCGACCTGGACTATTTTCTAATCCGACTCAACAGATCTCGGTGGCCATCGGCCGGACCCATCCAACATGTGGAGCAGCACTTACATCTTGAACAATGTCATGTTCTACCGTCCCGCCATGCTTCTCGGCGTCAAGTCTTTGATGAAGTACCAGATCGACAACATCCTCAAGGCGGCCAACTCCCTACAGGATGCTCTGGATGGCCGCTTCTTTTACTACAAGTTCGCAAACGTGAAAGAGCTGGCTAGCTTCGAGGTGCCCCTGCGCATGGCGCACATTCATCTTTACACGCAGAATGTGGAGGAGGAGTTTGCGGATGAGATCCGCGAGATGAAGGTCGCTCTGGCAAAACTCACCCTCGTTGTCCTCCCGTTCCTCCGTCGCCAGTATGGATTCATCAACAACATCCAGAAGATTTGGGAGGCTCTTCCGTTCCCGTGGCGCTCGGAGATGGAGGACTTCTACCACGAAGGACTCTTACCCGACTTCCCCAAGTGCTTCGACGACAATCTGCAGTGGGTCGAGGAGAAGGCCGATGATGACCTTTTCAAACCTCGAAATGCAAGCTCTCGATCTTCTCGCACCTCCGGCATGCCTTACTTCCAGGCTTCGATCGGCGAGATGACCCGTCGCCTGACCATGGCTGGGTTCGACTCTGGCTACCACCTTTGACTTTGCACTTCGGCGAAAGAGCATCGGGCATTGGATGACCGACCTGTTGGATTGTCGCAGATCAATCGCTATTGAAGACATTTTTGGACTCTTGAAATCCAGCAGGGCCTCTTTTATTCACAACACCTTGCTTTTGACGTTGTGAACGGCCACCGGACCCGGACCTCGGCCACACAACAGCTCCACCGGGCACCCTATCCTACTTTGTTTCATTTGTTATTACGGATGGATATTGCAAGGACTTGACCCCCGACTTGGTTCATGTTTCGCCTGAAGGAATCGGTGGGTGGGCGACTGGCTCTGGTTATTTGTCTATCAAGTCTGGGATGCATCGGCCCTGTGGAACTGATGCATGAGACACAGATGGACGAGAGCTTCAAGCACCTTTGATTTGTTTTCTTTATTGTTTCCTTTTCGACTTACGGTGGACGGGTATATGGCATGAGTTACCCGAACCACCAAATCCCATATACTGGACTTCCGGGACTGGTATTGAAGGGATAAGGATGAATGGTGGTACTCAGGCCTTTGGCACCCGGACTTGCGTTATTTCTCTAATCTCGGGAGTGGTGGATGCATGGTGTCACAAAGAAGACACGCTTTCGGGTTTCGGTTCTCAGACGGTCACATTTCACGATACCCTCTGGTTTTCTGACGTGGAGTCCAAGGGATCGCGGGCTGTTGCAGATGCTCTTCATACGTCAGCTCCCAAATAGCCACCTTCTTGTCTTAGGGGGACCCAAGACGTCAATTGATACAGATGCGTAGATGTAACATGGGAAAAATCATGACGAGCCGTGAACATGGGAAATGCTTCGGCCACCTAGGTCGACGGCCGAAACAAGTGAGGTGACCAAGATGCAGACAATCTAGAAGCTCGCAGGAAGATGCTAGTCGGTGATTGCGCAGGCAACCCACCTAGTGGCTGGGCCCAATGGTTTAGCGTGGCCCGTCCGCTGGGGCCTCCCGTGTTCGGCCGTTGAAGATAGCGGCCTTGGGGCCCACAGACTCACCAATGCCGAACGTTCCTGGCGAACCTGGTCAAAATGCACAGCGCTCTGACAGACGGGTTGAACTTCTTTAGCAGCTAGCGGGGGTTGCCATGGTGTTCGGCGGCCCCTGCCTCCCCCAATCTGCAACTCCCGGTGGCTGGCTTTAGCGGGGTGATATTTGGTATGTTACCTAGCCAGGTAGGTGCTTGATATTTACAGAAGATGCGTTATTATTTATCTTGTGCAAGTGTTCATACGGGCCGTTGTTCTCTCGAGGCATTCCCTTGTTTACTACTTTGCGCTCCGAAGCGCTCCGTTGGTGCTATCCTTTCCTGCTTGAAAAGGCGCCATCGATCGATCCAGTTCGGCCAAATCTCGACGGAAAAAAGAAAGAACAACACTTACACCAACCCAAGACAGCTTGATACTGTACCGCGGAAGCACAACGGCAGGTGAAACACAACATCATAGGGTGTGAACCGCTCACAATGTCGCAGTACGAACCTTCAAGAGAGACTTCTCGGCGCCGGACGCCGTCCCATATTCCGTCACGAACATCGGCCCAAAGTCTCAGGAGCCTGTACGCCAGAGGATCCCAGACGGCGCACCTCGTCCAACTGATCGAGGAGTTCCGAAAATCAGATCCCATCTACGACCCCGTGCCGCCCACGCCGCCGCCCCGAGCCCCAGGACGCCGGAGAAGTCCCAAGACAATCCATCCCATTGTGCGTTTTGCTTCGCCTCCGGAGCCTTTGGCTCCACGAAGACGCGCAAAAACACCCTTGTCTGCTCCTGTGGTGCACGAAGACTTCATACAGACGCAGCCGAGCGCTGCCTTTCCTGCGGCAGTCGTGGCCGAGCAAAGGCAGGCCAGGCAGACCACGCCGGAAGGGCCAGGAGCACAGCTTATTGATGACGACGAGGAGGAACCAGATGTGCAAGATTTCGCGTTCGAAGCGATTCCGATGACTCCCATATTCCCTGAGCAGCTGTATCCTGACCCGGGTTATGAGGGCGACGAGTGGGTTGACTTGGAGGAGACCACCGGCAAGGTCTACGCTTTCGATCCCGCCCGCCTGGGAACAGATCCGTCCAGAACCGATGACGGGTCCGATCTGGAGACGCCCTTCTCTGATGATTCGACTCTACGGGGCGAGGACCCGCCGCCCAACAAGGCCCTCTACGTCTATCAGTCCCGATACACAGGTGAGGGTGTTCTCGGCGGCGCGCATTCTGCGGCGTTGGATATCGTGTACGATACGAATAGGAGACGGCAATCCCTCTTCAGATGGCTGTAAGTCTCTAACCAAGTTCGGTGGCTTGTTCGTTACTGACACGTACCCAGGCATGTCCAGCAAGACATGATGAACTTGGACGAATTTACGGTACGTGGAACACAAACGCCGAGCCCGGCATTTCTTTAAGCTGACTACAGCACAGAATGAGATTTCAAGGGCACTGTCAGGAGAAGAGCAGACCGAAATTCGTAAGCTGCTCTCCGACGTAAGGAAGAATTACTCCAAGACTGTCCGCACATCCAGGGAGACGACGGTGAAGCACATGGAGCCCGGCTGCCTCCAGCTTCCACTCCAGCAGGGCGACCAAGAAAAGAACCCACAGTCTAGGAAGGGAACAATGACATGGCTCTGCATCCCCTACTTCTCCCTGGAAGAGTACTCCGGGATCCAGGCTACGGGCAACCCAGGAGCCTACCCGCCACAAACGCTGCTCCAGTCAGCCTTTTCGCGGAACTCCCAGAAGCGAGACATGCTCCAGGCAGCGCGGCAGATCGGCAACGGAGAGAAAAGCTGGTGCTTTCATATCAGGCAGCTGTGGTGTATCGTGCTTGACAACTCGCTGCTGATTACTTGCGGCTCCATGTACGAGGATGCCTTGCGTGGCGACACTATCGCAGTGACGTCTGAACCGGCGAGAGGACCCACGCCGAACGCGGAGGACGGCCGCATACTGGTCCGATTCGGCGATTCGGTGATATGGTCTTTTCCACTGGAAGAATGTCAGACGTGGTTCGCCTTCATTGCTCATTTCTCCGACTTCTGGCCCAAGGCGGTCCGCTTCAATTTCAACGGCCGTCTGTTGACAGAGGCTCGGTGGTGGAAGGTGCTCCAGTTTGCCCAGACTTCGCGAAGGAATGTCGTGATCAGTATGGAAACATGGTTTGTCTCATGAACCCTTCCGTGGGTACAAATAGCTGATACAAACCAGCGCTCCACCACAACTTCCGCCATGCGGTATTCTGAGGCCTATCGCCCAAAGCCTGAGCAACACCGACGGACAGTCGTCTGGTGCCAATCTTCAACCTCTCAAAACATCATCTGGAAACAGAATGAGTTTCCCACCCGGACGGCCCGGCAAAAGTAGCGATATGTTCCATGTGTTCAGCTGGGCCGAGGCAACCCACCCAGGCCCGATGGAGGGGCCCAACTTTATCGTTCTTCAGAGGCAACTTTCGGAAGTGGAAGAGTTTCTGACAGCCGAAACCAACGGACCAGATCGGCGATCGTATCTCGAAGCTGAGACTGCTACGCGGAATGAAGTATACTTATATCTCGAGCAGCTAGGGACGGAGATGCATTCCACGCCAAGTGCCTGGAAGAAGCAGGAATACGAGGACCGCATCGATATTTTCAATGCAGCGGATTCCCTATTCAGGTTCTTTCTCCCTCCTCTGTTCGACGGCCCAACAACAGAGAGATTCTGGGGCGCAGTGATGAACTTGGTCAAGGTGTGCATTTGCGGCTTCTCTGGTCTCAATTCACAAGATGGCTAACAGGGTTTCCAGATGTCTCCACCTGAGGCTGCCGACGGCGAAGCCTATCCGAACAACTTGGACGAGACGAGGCGTGACGCGGTTTATACAAATGCCCCCACGGTGAGGAAATTACTGCGTCAACTTGCTCTTCCGGTCATTGCGTTCAAAAGCATACTTTCTCACGCCGGGCCATTGGATCGGCCGGAGGTCGACGTGCCCCTGGACCTCATCCGTGCTTGGCTCCATCTGGTTATGGGCCTGATCTATGCCAGTCATGATTCAAACATGTGGGGAGACCACCTGGATGTGGCCGACTCGCTGGTGAAGAGTGGCATGAAGCACATTATGGAACGTCTGTCTAATTTTCACCTCCTGGAACGGTCTTCGATCCTCCCGCTCGAGGTAGTCTCGCTGGTCAGTTATGGCCTATTGGCTGGCAAGGCCGGGAAGTATGCGGGGATTGCAGATACATACTCTGAGTACATTAGAGCATTGGTAAGTTCGAGCAAGCTGCTCGCTATAATATCCTGTGCTGACGATAGGTAGGAAAACGACATTGCCAACGGGCAGTCGGACCTCTCGTACCAGCAGCGCATCAACTTCCTGCGGCAAGAAGTCAATGTGATCAATCGAACGATCGACGCCCAAAGCGATGTGTTCAACTCCATCCTAATGTCTCGCCAAGAAGCACTGCCAGCAGTAACGAAGCAGCACCGTCTGTATCGAGCGCAGTTCAGAGAACAGGCCAATCACCTTGACGCCACTTTCCCACGGTCTCGGCTAGGGCTCGGACGAAGCAGATACGCGGATGACGACAACATCAGCGCACTGTTGGAGCCAATGGCTGAGGTGTCTGACTTTTACAAGCTTCCATCGACGGACGCGGCTGGCTTCAGGTATCTCCTGGCGGCGGAGTGCACACAGCTGCTGGAGCGGCGCAACAGGGACTTCCAGGAGTACGGCGAGCAAGCTGACGTCTTGGAACAGACGGTGAGTTGATACCGCGTGAGCTCGGAAGCCGTGGTACAGGCGCTAACTTTGATATTAGAACCTCAACAACGCAGCGGTGACGAAAGACCGCCAGGAACAGGCCATTTACGCCTTCACCATTGTGACCATCGTCTTCCTGCCTCTAAGTGCTATTTCGAGCATCTTCGGAATGAACTCTAGCGACATCCGAGACATGAAGGACGGGCAGTGGCTGTACTGGGCAACTGCCATACCCGTAACCATCTTGACGATTGTGCTCGGCCTCTGGTGGATGGGCGAATTGGGTCACATTTTCACCTGGGTAGTCGGAAAGAT
This sequence comes from Colletotrichum zoysiae, assembly GCA_030867305.1. NCBI lineage: Eukaryota > Fungi > Ascomycota > Sordariomycetes > Glomerellales > Glomerellaceae > Colletotrichum > Colletotrichum zoysiae. The sequence continues at coordinate 104,501 of MU842931.1, read as the reverse complement.
GCGAGGCGACGACACGATCGATTCAACGTTCCCGTCATACGAGGGCGTCCCTGGGAGGCCTTACCATCATGAGGCGACTGAGGTGCTCCCCGCTCGGCACGCCGTGTACAGACGGCCACTGCCAGCCAAATAGAGCTTTGTGAGGCGGTTGGGGAGACGCCTGGGAGGGCGAACCCAGCGGGCTTGAGGGCAGACACGTACCGCGTGCGGCAGTTGCGCGGCGCAATGACGACCCCGGTCCGACGACGACAACTGCCTTGGATCGATCGAATGCACGAAGCGCGGGGGCACCCGAAGGAGGCCGGGGCCCTGGCTCAAGGGTCCAGCATGCTCTGGGCTGGATTGGTCCAGACTCGGACTGATGGAGTGGAAGAAACAGTAGGTGGGATGTCAACTACTACATAGTGATGGGCAGTCAAAGGTTGGGCCGCTAGCGGAGTCTCTATCGAGGCAAGCAGCTCATCGTCTTGGCAACGTGGGACGGCGCCCAAAGGAGATTGAGGCCGGCCAACCAGGCTTCAGCGTTGGACCGAAAGTGGTAGAGTGTAGTTCTCTCTCTCTCTCTCTCTCTCTCTCTTTTCGCCCGACGACGGCACTAGAAGCGAGCTACGGCGATTCTCGAGATGGCTGGGACGATGATGGAGCTGCCAACTCACCCAACCTGACAGGCTCAGCCCTGCGACCCCACGATCAGGGGTGCCCGTCTGAGTTGCGACCCCCCCCCCCTCGGATGTTGGCCCGATGGACACGGAAACACGCAGGCTGGTGTGCGCAGCAAAGACGATCACGACAACAACCTTGATTCACGCTTCCCCAATCTTGGCGGAGTCGAATCGAAGGCGTCACATGCCAGATGGCGGGGGGACGCAGGACCCGTGGTACATTACCTATGTAGGGCGGTGGTTCTTGGGCGAATGACTGGCCTGAGCCGGGGAAGTGTTGGGCATGTCAGCCAGTTGGTTCAGCTCTCGAACGGAAAAGGTCTGGGTCCGATAGGACGGAGGAGGGGCACCCGGCCGACGGCCTCGAATCTTGATTTTGACGTGACATGCGCACTGGCGTCATAAGGCCTCAATTGCCCAATGGCGCACCCTTGTCGGCCGCACGAAGGGAAGCACCTAGGTTTCCTCTTATCCAGCTGTCAGTTGGTCAGTGAGAGGGAGAGAGAGACATGGGAAGGAAAGAGGGATGGGCTGGGATGGGACGAATGCCCACCGACGTTGGCTGAGGGAGGCGGGCTTCATCCTCATGTCCCCTCGCACCAGAATTCCATCTATTTGGAGTTGGAGCAGCTTCGTTTAGATAGTCACGCACGTTATTGTTAGTACCTACCTGTATTACGCATTTTGGGTAGGCAGCCTGGTCAATACTGTAATGCTCCCCCGGTCAAGCGGGCGGTGCGCTCTTCGGCATATGCATCTTCTTCTCTCTCCATTCTGCCCAACACTGCGCCTTGCTCCGCTCCGCTTCCCTCCCTCCACTCTTTTCGTGCAGCTTCGATCGGGCGTCCCGTGCCGTTCACTCTTTACTATGTATCTCATTTGTTGAAGGGGATGGATGGATCATGTGCCTCGCCTGAGCCTCTTCTCCATATGACAGCGTCTGATGCACGGCAGCCAGGCATGCCTGGATGTCCCCTCCTCCTCCTCCTCCTCCTCCCCCTTCTCACTGGGCACACACTTCTTGGGCTGCCGACTGGACGACGCTAGACCATGTGGGTGTAATGCCACTCTCCCGCTTGTCTTTCCGTTCCGTGTGGTTCGCCATGAGCGTGGAAGAGAAGAGGGGGGAGGGGGGCGGCCGACCTTGATTCTAAACTAAACTAGATACTACACGCAGCCCACACTGCTTAGTGCGTGGTGGTGCTGTGTGTGGTATGGTAGTGGTGGTGGTGAGTTATATATTGGATAGCGCCTCTCTCTCACACCCGCCCGCCCGCCCATCGTTTCCTTTTAGTTCCTCTCACTCACCGAACCCCTTCCAAATAGTTTCCCAACCACCACCAGCACCACCCACGAACATCCGCATCCACACGGCTTTTTTCCTCTTTTCTAGTCTAACCGGGGTTCCCGCCGCTGGCGACTCTTATTTATAGGCAGACAAACGTCCCGGCAGGTGATCAACGCCTCTTTTCCCGATCCTCGCACACTGCACTGCACATCGGATTCGCGAGCTCCCCCGCCGAACAACCGCAAACCCCATCCTTCTTGCATTCCCTGCTTGCTTGCTTGCGTGCGTGCTCGTGCATCGCATCACGCATCACATCGCACCGGCACCGTGTCGCGTCGCGCAGCGCATCTCATCCCATCTCATCCCATCGCGGTTCATCCCATCCTTGAGGGGTCTGCGCCCATCCGCTTGCTCGAACCCGACATACCTACAAAACTCAAAACTCCTTCCGCGGCGCCGCAACGTCGCATAAAGTAAAGTGTAGGCCATCAAGTCGGCGCACTCAGAACTTGACACACAGAGCAGACACGCAACCCGTGTTACACTCTCTGTCCTTGTTGGAACGAATCCAGCCGTCCACAATGGGTACGAGTGAGCCCCAACAAAGCCCTGACTTGACTGACGTCACCTAACGGCGTCACGTTCACGCTTCATGTCAGCTAACGTCTCCCCCACCAGCTTCCTCCAAGGAATACTACGAGTACCACCACCACCGCCACCACCACCACCACGGCGCCAAGAAGCGCCTCTACCTCGAGCCGCCCACCAACGGCGCCGTCACCGTCCGCACCAAGAAGACGACATTTATCCCGCCCCCGCCCATTGTCGTCGCACCTCCTCCCCCTCCCCCGCCCGCCGTCGTCGCCCCGCCGCCGGCCCCCGAGCCCGCGCCGCCGCCCAAGGTCGAGACCCCTCCGCCTCCGCCTCCGCCCCCAGCCCTGCCGTGCCCTCCTCCGCCCAAGGCCGCGACCCCTCCGCCGCCGCCGCCGCCGCCCATCGAGGTCATCGCAGTCGACGTCGAGCCCTCGGTCAGGTCGGTCAAGTCGAGCAAGAGCTCACGTAGCAGCCGGAGCCGGAGCCACAGCCACTCGCGCCACGGGAGCCGGGACCGCGAGAGGGAGGTCCGCGAGGTCTACGTCGAGCGGGAGAAGCTCGTGCCCGTGAGGGTCCCGTACCCCGTCCCCGTTCCCGCCGAGCCGCGCTACGAGACGTTCCGGTACGTCGAGGGGAGGCGGTACAGCCCGCCGCGGATGCTGCCCCCCCCGCCGCCCCCGCCCGAGGAGGAGCGGATGCGCGTCACCATCTCGGACCGGAGGAGGGAGAGGGAGTACAACTACCGGCGATGAAGCTTGCTTTCTTTCCCCCCTCTTCCCTCCTCGTTCTGTTTCGCTCTCCCTTCCCGAAGAAGATGTACTCATTGCATTTTATTTCCTTATTGTATAAAATTTGGCGGAGCGGCTAGTTTTGGTGGCAGCTTGCTTTTGGGGTTATATGCAGCGATGCTCTCGCCGAACATGTTTGTTTTTTTTGCTCTTGACGGCGCTATGAGGTTTTTGATACGACGGAACGGGATACGACGCTTACGGAGGGTTTTTTTTTGCCTGGGTTTCTGTTTCACGGTTTGGATCGAGGGTTTTTATTTCTTCTCTTCCTGTTTTGTTTCTCTTCTATTTCCTACATACGTCACATGAAAGCGAGCGGCTTCTTTGGGCGATGCGCGGTGATACGTGTCATGAATAGAAAGCTTTTGATGATGACGAGAAAGAAATGACAGCCGTTTTCCTTAGCATCTCCCAAGCCTTCCTCTTTTCTTGGACCCGTGCAATGTGCCCAATCTGCCCGAAGCCTGTGCCAATAACCGCGAGGGAGGTTGGAAGAAGGTGGTCAAGTATTGCCTCCTGGACTGGACCGCCCCCCGCTTCGCCGAGTCGTGTTGTTTGTCCTTTCAGGTCGGCCCCTTCGAAAAAAGGGGCAGGCAGAGCAGTCCATGAGTCCTGTATAATCTCGTATCGCAGTGGGCAGCCGACGGGATATCACTGCCCCTTCCAATATCCAACACAGGGCGACTGACTCTACCTACTGAGCCGCCCAAATCTCCTACCTCCAAGCCCATGGGTCAGTCGTAGGGAAGGAACTTCGTGTCGCCCACGGACGAAGACGCCCCTCCCGCTTCGTCCCCAATAGAAGTAGTCCGCCAGATCTATCATTGAGTTGTGTGCCCCATGACGTCTGAAAACCACAGCCCCCCCCTGCCCTGCCGGGCGGTTGCCCGTTATCAAGTTTAAGCCGCTCAACCGAACGGGTGCGTGTGATGCAGAAAGAGGCTTGATACAGGGGCTATACGGCAACAGCTCTCCGTAACCAAGGCAACATGTTACCCAGGCCGCTGCTTCTGAATCAGCCGAACGAGAATAGATGGTGGGTTTCTTTTTATAAAAGAAATCCGACGAAAGGGAAAAAAAAACGGAGCCAATCGACGGGTCCCGCGTTTCGAAGATCGCGGGCGTCGTCTCCTTGAGACGACAGAGGAACCACCCCGCCGGGCTGCTGAAGAGGGAGGGTTACATTGGGTTTCTGGTAGGGATGACGGGGGGGGAGGGGGGATGCTCGGCGCCCGCGACGGGGCTGGACTAGATCTGAGGCTATATTTAAATCTTGGCAGTTCTTTTCTTTTTGCCATCCCGTTTCCAGTTTGACAGCGGGTTGTCATGTCGCGGTTCCCATAACTCGGCAACCGGCATCGACCGAACGCCAGAAAGGCATGCCGGCCGGCCCGCGCGCTGTCACGGACGGCAGCCCGTGAACCTCACGATTCATCTCTAGGACGTTTTCAGACCCGCCCGGGCAGGCGTGACCGCGACATGACCACGGGGGTTAGGGGAGGGGATGAAAGCCCCCCGAGACCACCCGTTCTCTCTTGTTGCAGGATTGGTGTCAGATAGGAATACACAAGGCTCAATGGACTCACGTCTCGCGCGCGCCCCCCTCCCCCCCCTCTCTCTCCCGCCGCCTTTTGCACGAGACCCTGAGAGGTCTGCTCCAGGGAAGCCCGACCGTTTCGCGGGATTCAAGGCCGTTCCAGCACTGTGCGCCAACGTTGGCTTGGCGTGGGTTCGCCATTCTCTCCTGCGTCGCTCGGGCTCGCCAAAAAAGATTGTTTGATGACTGCGTTAGGGGCCATGTAGTCTACTTGCCGGCATCCTGGGATTGTGAAAGTGGAACGGCCAGGGGGTCACGACATCGTGGTTGGCACCTCGAGAGTCACTTGTGGAAGAGATGCTGATGCCTTGACACTCGTCATGCCGAGGAGTGATGCCCGGAACCCCAACCGGAGAAGCCAGTGTATCATGGAAAGGGAACTACTCGACAGCAGGTGGAGGCTAACACGATTATCTTACGACGACACGCCTGTGAGAGTACTTGCTGCACTTAGGCCCTCGCCCTTCGGAGATGCAAGTGTGCGGATAAAGCCGGCTGGTCACGACCGAGCCATAATCTCTCGTATGCATGCAGACCGTAAGCCGCCGTCGTCCGCCGGAAGCGTGGGGCGAAAACGTATCAAAGCCGAATATGACAAACCTCGGAGAACGGGAAGCCGCTTGGCGGACCCGGGCTCCGTAACACGGCGGCGCCGGCTCCGAGTTCGGGGGATGGGGCCAAAGCAGAACACATGGTTCCCATGTCCTGCCGTGAGGTCACTATACCCAGCTCAAGCGGTCGATACGAACACAGACGGGGTTGTTCTTGGGATGGAACCACGTCTCGGGAGCACGGCATCGCCAGCAACCTGACCCGGAACCAAGGGCTTTGCAGATCCCGCACGACTGGTGACGTGCCGACTGTTGCGGAGGAGGCTGCGGCCGAGACCGGGTTACCTGCTGGGTGCAGCGTGCGTGATAGACATGTCGCTGGATGCGTCCAGGAAAGAACGAACGAGCACGAAGCAGTCTCTCCCCCCCTCCCCCCCAAGCATGTACGGACTCCCGGCAAAGGCACATCGTTCAAGGGGATTAGATGACTCGGGGCCTGGCATCCAGCACAGGGCCCAGAAAGGCCACTTCATCGCTCATTCGGCCCCTTCTCGCGTCTTCGGAGAGACGGCCCAACCGGCCGCTCCGGGTCGCATCGCCTGCCCGGAACGGTGCACACGGGGCAGCAACTGTCAGCCATTATCAATCCTAGGAACATGGATGGCCGCTGGGAACAGGAAACTCATCCAAGTTGGTGATGATATGGTCCGAAAAAAACAAGAAGCATTGGCCGACATGACGCAGTGCGAAGTGCATGCGAGACGTGGATGTGGTCTTCTGGATCGAATGAAAAGCAACCGCGCCTTTCTATGACGAAAAAAGAATTAAAAGCCTTCCCAGGAAGGGCGCTGCGCTGAGTGGCACACACACACTTCTCGATTGAGGGGCAAAACTGTCCATTCAATGGTGGATCCGACACGATGCGAGTAAGTGTTTCCGAGTCACCGTCATGACCGTCACCACTTGCCACGATCGTGGCCATAGGGGGGGGGGCTCTCAACCAGCATGGCACCTCCTCCATCGACGGTGGCGAGTCGCTTTGCGTGTATTGTAAGCACGGGCACGCTGCAGATGGTTGCCAGATCGTGACAACGTCCACTCCAGGTGGGAATGACGGGGAGGCCGCGTCCGGGGATGGACGTCTTGAGCGCGGCCTAACGCGTCTCGCCGACGGATGCTGGATGCCCGGGGCCGGGCTGCCCCTCCGATTGCCACGCCCGTCCTTTCAACCCCCTCTCCGCAACGGGCCCGACGATGATCTGTTGCGTTGCCGTGCAAAAAGCGTCCCCAAAGGATGGAAAACAAAGCCGCATAAATAAGGGGGAATACACGTCCACGTGAGGTACTCCCTCCCCATGGCGGTCTTTCGACTCGCCGGGGGGTAAAGCGGTGTAGTGGTGGTGGTGGTGGTGGTGGTGGTGAAGCGACAACCTGTGACGGGGACATCTCCTTAGATTGATGGCGCATATGAAACACGTCCGCGACGCCGGCTAGCCTTCAGGCTGATTACGGTGTGCAGTCATGGGAGCGATGGATTTGGCGTTTCAGCGCGTCGGCGGACCACTACCGAACCCCCCCCCCTCCTCCTCATTGGATGAGATGTCACAGAGTACAAACTCGAATCGCAGGTTGCAGGTCGGTCGAGGTTGAATTGACCTCCTGCTGCACAGCAGGCGGGAACCTGGCCGTCCTGGGGCGTGATTCGTCCCAAGTAAAAAAAAAAAAAAAAAACCGACCCCGGATATCGAGGGTCGGGGTTATCTACGTGGTGGGTAGCGAGTCCATTGCGTGAGGAACCATGTCGGGTCCGTCGATGGATTGGTGGCTTAAAACTAGTTGCCGCGAGGAGATGAAAGGCAATGATTCCATCTAGGCGGTAATATCAACCCCATTCAAAGATCATCCCGTCTCCAGTCAGAACTTAAACTCTTGACTGACGACGAAGTCAGCCCCGCGGCAGATTGCTGAAACTTGGCACCGACGGCAGTCGCTACCGTCCTGCTCGTAGGTTGCTTTAAGACGTGCGTGATTGACAGGTTCTGATGTCCAATGTGGCCAAGGTGAAGAACCACGTTACTCCTGGTGATCGGCCATCTCCGGCCGACACGTACACGCGACAGGGCTCTTTCGAAGGCGAATGTCCATGGCCCCGACAAACTCAACCCCGAGTCCCGTGATAGCCGTCAACTCGATGCCTGGTAAGATTCTCAGACACACAAGGTTGCTTTGGCTCAATCATGACACCGGAAGGCGCCAAACAGTAGCCCCTTGACGACCAACTAGTGTGGATGTCAAGGTCCGGATGAACTTGGCGTGCTTAAGATCATACTGTATTAGGTAGGAAAACGGACGGCAAAGGGGGAAACTAGTCGGATGCCAAATACTCGTACCGAGTGTGAGCTCACCGGGCACGAGGCACAGGTTGGCACGAATGATATCAGACGGGCGCGCCTTGCCCAGATCTCCATCCGAGTGCGGTCGACGAGAAAGCCCGCTGTGCCTCAGAGCAAGGCATCTATCTATCTACCTACCTACCTACCTGCCAGCAACTGCCGCCGCCTTTCTGCACTTTGAATTTCAAGGCTGCTAGTAAAGCCACAGTGGCGCCGCTCGGCGGAACCTCGAGCGTCAAAGCACTTGCATGCAGCTAGATGTTTGTCAAATACGCGAAACAGGCGCGTTCTGTACCACCAGATCTGTCAATGACAAAACAATAACAACAAAAACAAGCTGCAGCTTGGCTTGAGCTGCGGTCTTGAGCCAGCCAGGTGTCGCGGGGGGCATCGTCGATGAGGACGGAAGTGAAGATTGTCCAAGCTTGTTTTCAGCGTCCCTCCAGCGCCGTGAGTGCGTATACGAATCAGAGGCTGAATGGCTTGAAATCGTAACCGCCTGTTCGCAGCATCAGAGCTGCTACGTTGGCGAGGGTTAGGTAGGTACCTACCGGTGTTGTAATTTCCCTTGGCAAATAGGGCGTGGAGCTGCTTCCCTCTAGGTAGTCCTTTCTCAGGGTCCAATTACCCTCCCCCCCCCCTCCCCCGTCCCATGATGCCTGATTGGCCATCGTCGTCAATCTGAGCAACTTGGCTTTGGAGCGACAAGCACAGGCCGCCAATGATGTTGGCCGTCAGCAGGGTCTCGCTGTCTCGTTTATTTCTCCCGTCTCGAGGCGCTTGCGAGGGTGAGCCAGGTCGATCGCAATGCTGTCTCCGGTTCTCAGTACGGATATTGCCTCTTTGTATCTGCCCATTTCTGATGTAACGGTATTCGATGGAGACCGCGGCTTGAGCGGCCGGCCGTCTGGCTCTGATGCACAGAACAGGATAGAAATTGCCAGATCCACCAGCAATCGTGGTACATGGATAATGACCACCGCGGCGCTACGGGATAAAGCGACGCTGGGGAGGGGGTCTTCCTGGCAGACTCAACCTAGTGGCTGTAAGTCGGGGGTGACACGGCACACCCACAGCGCCAGATGGGAATAGTTGCAGCGCCGTGAGTCGTTGCTGCACGGTTAAATTGGCTTCTTGTTTGGGCCACAGGGCCATTCCCCCCCCTGAGTTGCCCCGCCTCCTACGTCGCTATCGGTTGTTATTGTCCGGGTGAGCAGTGCGCTCTCGTTGGCGGAGGAAGGGTTGTAGATGTGCCGGGGTTGCAAACTGGACCCGGCACAACTCTCGGATTGGGAAAAGAACGGCTGCGTTGCGCCCGCGAAGTTCCAGGGGCCGAAGATATGGATGATACCGTGCAGCAATAACCATCTCGCCCTGCCTCGGAAAGCCGGCTGCAAGCGGGTCTGGCGACTCACACATGGCCTGATCCTGCCTGTGGCAAGCTTATCCATCTTGCAGAAATCGTGTCCAGGATGCAGCGTACATACATAGCCTCATCTGTTGGGGCAGGATGGTGGGAGAGAGAGCAGAAGCTTCCGCACCTGCCACGCGATACCTAGGGCCGGGCGATGGGACTTTCCAAAGCGCTTTGACCGGATACATGACGTTGAGATGTGATGTGATGTGATGGACACGATCTGATGCAGCTTTGGCCGGAGAGCAAGGTGGCTTTGGGGATGCCTCCTTTGTGGTAATGAGATGCTCACGGCCGCCAGACAGCTGGATGCTGGATGTCGTTTGACGTCCTGGCTGAGCGGCAATGCTGGAGTGCCACTGTTCTGGCAATCGGACGGCGAGAACGAAGCCGACAAGGAGAGCCATTGACTGTGCGTGAGGCTTGCTCATGTCTTGAGCCTTGCCTGGGCTTCAACGGCGCCGCAATGTTGCCTACATAGTAGTTCCAAAGAGTGGCCTGGACCGCTCAAGCCACCGTCTGGGGTGCCCGGGTGCGCTGCATGACCTCATGGCTTGGGTGAGAAAGGTTCCCGGATCTGGTTTTGGGGGGGGAATGGTTCATGCACACTATTGCGAGAGAGAACGTTTGACAGAAATAAGGTTGCTGTCGGAACGCCGTCTTCCAGGAGGGCTGTAGAGAACGACCCCCGGGCGGAAAGGTTTCGTCGTTGTTTCCCCAGGCGCTCAGGTCGGAGTGCAAAGGATGACACAACACGGACGGGCGAGGAGGGCGGGCGCGCGTAGGAACCACGACACGTTGACGGGCAAGGAAGGCTAAGGCTGGAGAGGAAGAGTGCAAGGTTGGCAGTTTGGTATTTCACCTTGTAATAGGTAGTGATGGCGGCCAGCGAGGCGAAACAGCCTACCCAAGGTACTAACTACAAGGTGACGAGCCGGCCCAACGAGAACCATTCATTGCGCCGTTTCATCCGATCCTGACTGACGTCCTGCCCATCCCCTCGGGCTTGGGCTAAGATACCTACCTACTACAAGGTAGGTAAGCACAGCCTAGGTAGGTGGATAAGAGTCGGCCGACTTCCTTGGAGCACCCGCGATCGCACCTGCTAATTAGCATGCCGATAACTGTCGCCTCATTGAGGCCTCAACCATACATATCCATGGGAAAAGAACACAGCGCACTACCTACAGCCGAAGTAGGTACGGCATAGCCAGTTAGGTAGTCGTGGGTGGCAGCTTATTTGTTATGGGCACGTACTGCCAAGGCGGTTACCTATCGCTCTGGGGAAGGCAGATTCCATCATGCCAGGAGGTTTGTGCACCTGCACAATGGCGCAATCAGGAAGGTAGGTAGCTAGGTAGGTACACTACCAACTCCGAAGACTTACATGGTGATTCTACACCAAGGACGTGGCACTGTGTCGCGTGGAGGGACGGTTGCTCGAATCGCCGACTACGAATCCTCTGCAATTATCCGTACTTACTCCTTGGGCCAGCACACGCACTAGGTATGAATGTGTTGGTACCTGCAGAAAAGACGCCGCCTCCTGCATAACACATAACAAAGAGGCGAGCGACAAGGAATATACAGTCATTCCTACATTTAAACTTAGCAGTAGTTAGTTACATGGGCGGTTCCAAAACTGGGCGGGGGGCATCGAACGAGAGGACAGGAGAGGCTGGCTGGGGCAGTCTGGACGAGTGCAACGCTGTGCGACGTGGCAGACGGGCGTCCGAACCTCCTGGGTGAACCATCCATCCATCCATCCATCCATCCATCCTGCCGAGTCTGATTGAGAGACAAAGAGGGATGGGCGGTGGGGTGACACTGCCGTGTGGCCGCTGCGCCGCGGGGGTTTGTTAGGTATTTCCGTTGGGTATTAGTGAGTGACACGTCGATGGGCTCGCGATGAACGTAGCACGTCAAATGTGCTGGACAGTATCCGTAGTTAGGTAGAAGCCCACATTTGTCGTGCTTCGATCCCGGGAGAGACGACATGTGTCGTGGGCTGCGGGGACCACGCCTCGCTCGCACATGCATACATACCTAGGTAGGTAGCTTACATCGTAGCTGGTATACATAGTATGTACTTCGTACCTACGTGCCTGGGAAGGGTCCGGGACTTCAACGTCCAAGACCACCAAGACCAAGAGGTGAAGGGGTCCGGACGGGAGGTGATTGGAGCAAGGCGAGCCCAAGGCCCCTGGGTCCCGAAATTAAATTAAGGCCTTGGGTTGTGGCGTTAAGAATCCGGGGTGGGTGTGTGCGGGCCACGATGGCACGGTACCTGCCTGTGCCTTGCAGAAGTGGAGGTATCACTCACACGAGACGTCGTCGACAGAGGAGCAGCCTGACGAAAGCCCTGCGGCAGGTACTGTAGGTACTATGCTGTGATGGAGAACGGGCGGCGAGACCAACACATTGAAGGACTTTGCAGAAGCAAGTCAGGAAAGAAGGGCCAACGGAGACCGGATTCGACCCCGCGGGGATTTCAAAGTCAGATTTAAACCACCCACGGTATGTGGGCTGCCTCGCACAGGGAGTTAGCGGCACGAACGGGGCAATTTCGCGGATTGGACAGCGGGCACGATCAAGCCTGGGGGGCATGGGAATGAGAAAGAAAGCCGACAGACAGCTGGCAGGTATTTGTTTCAAGCAGTCCGTCATTGGGGTCTTTGCGTGCCAGAACAGCACGGCGCAGTCATCCATCGCATTGCATTGCTTGGCATTAGCAATTGGGTTCGGGTCGATTCGAGACGAGGGAGGACAAGATACTTGGCGGCATGGAGAGGAGGGCCCCCCAAGGCTACCTACCTAGGTAGGTATAGAGAGTTGAATACATTCCGCTGAAGTTGAACGAGCGACGGTGCCGGCCCGATACCTACGAACAGGTATGTGTGTGCCCGCGCACGTGGCTGAGGGCAGGCAGGCAGGTAGGTAGGTAGGTAGGTGCATGCCGAGCGAGGCAACAGGAGATGAGGTTCCGGGACCGAGAATGTTTCTGGTGATGCGGTAAGACTCGACTCAAATCGTTTACACGTCGCGGAAGGAAACTGGAATTACCTACTTACCTAGGTAGGTAGGCACGTATGTACGTAGGTAGCTAAGGTAAGGTAGGTAGTAATTACTTAAGTCCCTACGTGCCTCGGTCAAGGTGGCCGAGGCAACAACGTCCTGTCCTATCCCGTGCTGTCCTTCCTGTTCTGGAAGTAACGAAAGCGAGATGCAACTCGAGGCAAGCGACAAAACTAAAGGATACCTACTACGTACCTATGCAGGTACCCTACCTAGGTACCTACTTACCTAACCAAGGTAATGGACGGTCCGACCTCAGGGAGATTAAGTTGTTTCCTCCCGCCCGCCCCCCTTCTGTAGTCAAGGGGCTAGACCGCTGTTAGCTTCCGCGAAGCGCACGAGCTAAGAGGACAAAGGCTCACACGATTAATACCTAGGTAGGTTGGCTTGGCCGGTGAGTACATATAAATAAATACCTTGTTCGTTACCAATGCGAACCCTTCTTTGCCGGCAGTTTTGGGCAATAAATCGCCGCGTTTCCAATAGTGTTGCTTGTCAGCATTCTCTCCCTGGTCCGTCTCAAAGTCTAGCTGTAGGCGTGCGACCGTCTAGGACGAAGGAGGGGGAAGAACAGGAGGTGGCGGGATGGGGGCATGGCAACGAAAGATCAGAATGACGGCCTGAGAGGGGGGGGGAGGGAGAACGGGGGGCATACGCAAGCTGGAAAGAAACGTAAAGTGAGTACTCGAGGTCAATGCCCAAATGTCAACCCAATTAACTCATGCCACCGGTGACTGCTTTTGGAGGTGTTGTGTGTGTGTGTGTGTGTGTGTGTGTTTGTTGTGTGTGCAAGAGTGCAGGTTCTGCCACTCATCTTCCTTCCCTCCTTCCTTTCTCGCAAAGTCCAATCATACTCATACTGTACATTGCGGTGGGTACCTACCTAGGTAGCCAGGGCCAGGCAGGAACACTTTTGCAGCTGCAGCTACCTACGAAGTAGCGGAAGGCGTAGAAATTCCATTTCCAACTGCATGTATTAATGCATGCATGCACGCAGACATGCAGACATGCATGCAATGTAGCCCCCCCCTCTCTTTTTTGGCGACATGTTGCAGCGGCAGATGCAAACACAAACTGAGCCCAACCATACCTAGGTACCTACCTAGGTACTCGTCATCATCATCATCATCATCATTCATCCATTCTCTCCTCTTCCTTGGTCACTGTCGCCCCTCCCGGAAGTACCACGGCACGACAAGAGACGAGGAAGGGTACATGTCCTCCCCCGGTCATCACCCTGCTCTGAGTTGCATCCACGACCACGGGACCATACCCCACCACCACAACAGCCCATCCGTCTTACCCTGGTCCGGTCCTCCCCGGTACCTTGTTGCGTTTAACCTCCAGACGTACTGTATTGTCTGTCCCTGCTCCTGCTCCTCTAGGTATCTGTCCCTGTTCATGCTGCGACCGTCAGTCGACCGACACGCTCACACACACACACATTAGCAAGCAAATGCCGCGGAGCCGCTGCTCTGGTGGAATGAATGCACTGAACGGTAATACCTAGGTCCTCACTCTACTCTTCCCCCCCAAGGTCTTTTTTTGCTCCTGCGCAGCCCGACCCAGGTACCTACCTGGTGTGTTATCCTACCTACCAGGCAGGTAACCTACCTAGGTACCTAGGTAGACAATTAGGTCCCTAACTTCAAGTCACTGTCCCACCAGCATCCGACTCCCTTCGCGCGTTACTAGAAACGACCAAGGCGGAAAATAAGGGCTCCCCTTCATCAACAAACAAAGTCTGTCTAGACAGTCTCTCATCTCACCGTTGGCTTATAGGGTAAGTAAGGCTTGGTCTGGTCTGACCTGTCTGGCCTGCCTGGCCCAGCTTCGCTTCGCTTCGCATTGCATTGCATTGCCCATCGGGAAACCTACACTTTGCTTACGCCAACGGCCACGTCCTCCCCCTCCTCCCCCGATCTAAACCACCTCTCTCGTGCTGCATCTGCCCCTTCAACAACCTTACCGTTGGCCACCTTTCCGTGGAGACCGAGTTGCCTGGTTGGTTGGTTGCTTGCTTGGTGCCTTTGCCGTTTGTTCCCCCCCCCCCCCCCCCATCAACATCAACGTTCCACACCCGCATACCTACAAGACAACGGCCACTCGACTCGTCAAACCCCCAGTTTGGCCCATTCCTCCCACAAAGCACGCACGCACGAGCAAGGTACACGGCAAAGGACAGGCCCTCCCTAGGTAGGATAGACCAGACTTTCCTTCATCGGGGGGACGCCATTCATCTGATCTGATCTGCCCTCTGTTCCGGCGAGTGTGTACAACATCTCTTTTCCCACCACATTTTCCTCATCTCACCCTGCCCTGCCACTGCCCTGCCCTTCCCTGCCCTGCACGCCTTGCGATACGACGCCATCGAGCAGCAGTTGCACCCCGAATCGCACCCAGTCACCATCTCATCGCTGTTGTCCGACTGGGTACCCGCTTCAGCGTCACGTCACCCTCCGCTCCGCTACATAATACCATCTATAACTGTCCACCTGTCTACCTATCTAGGTATCTACAGGTGTGGTGCCACGCAGTATACCTACCTACCTACCTACCTACCTACGAATACCTGGTTAAGCCTGGTTCCTCCGCTCCGTCTGTCGCCTTTCGATCCCTGTCGGGCCTGCTGCGCGGTCGCTCGCTCGCTCGCTCCCTCCCGAGAAGAAGGGGATTGATTTCATACGCTGGGCTGGACAGCCAGTCCGCATACCTACCTATACCCAAGACAAGAAAGAGGCCGGTTAATTATATGCAACGGAAGTCAGGGTCATCCAGGCATCTCGAAACCGCTGCGAGGTTGTCCTGCGTTAAGCTCTGACCCTGCACACCCACCCCCCTCACCCCCCCTTACCCAGTTGGCCCGCCGGTCAGTTGTCTTCCCGTCGCATTGCCCACCATGTCGCAGCTCGCGCTCCAGACTCGGAGTGCCCAGGGCTCAACTTCAGATTCTGATGCTTCTGCTTCGACTGCTGCTTCCACGTCGCGTCTTGCTGCCGTTACTGAACCCGTCGATGCTGCTACTCCTCCTCCTCCTCCTCCTCCTCCTCCTCCACCACGTCCTCCTCTTTTCGCCGGTGCTTCTGGCACTCCTCATCATCCTCGCCTCCCGCACCAAAAACACCCTCTTCACCGGCTTCAGGTCCCAGACTTCCCCTCTCATTCTTTCCCTTCTTCCAAAGATGGCCCAACGACAGGCCTCTTGATCCCGGCTTCCGATCCTGCAAGCATTACCACCACCAGTACCACCAATACAAGCACCACTGCCGCTGCCAGTCACAGTCCCAGCCCTCCTCTACTTACTCCATCTCCAAGGTACGTTCCACTGCCTCCACTGGCATCGCTTAAAGTACCAAAGAAGAAGCGACCCACTCTTTGCGCTGCTCTGCTTCGTTGCCCCTTCTCCTTCCCAGTTTGCCTGCCTGCCTCTCTGTCTGCGCTTCTCTCTGTTGTGTCGCTGTGCGTCTGTCTGTCTTGCTTTTTCTCGCTGCCGCTGCCGCTGTCGCTTCTTTTCTTCCTTGATCCTACTACCACCTTGATTTTCCCAACGCCCACCGCCAGGCAGAGAGAGAGAGAGATAAAGAAGAGAGACAAGGGAAAGGGAAAGAGAGACATTTGCGAGCCACACTCGCATATCCCACGCCCACCATCGTTTGCCACCCAGAGGGAGAGAGAACGAGCGACAATTTCACCCACACACTCGCACTCTTCTCTCTCTCGGTCCCTGGTCTGCGAGTAAACTGTGTGCCATCTATCGTCTTGGCACTCCGCGATCCCCTCTCCCGACTTTCCTTCTGCGCCGGCTCCTCTACCTGTCGTCCGCCTTGCTTCGTTGTGGCACTAGGCTCACGACTTGACCTGGCGGCACATTGACTGATGCCCTCATCCGCCCTATAGATCCCCTTGGCGCCCGATACCCAGTCCACTCCACGAGACCATCGCCGTCGGTTCCCCGACGAGTCCGTTTTCGCCTCGGTCATCATCCTTCTTCCCTCCCGTCGGGATTCCCTATTACCACCGCTCGCGAACCCTTCCCGAAATCATCACGACGCCTACCGACGATTTTCGCTCACCCGTAGACGCCCCGGGAGAACCGCAGATATACTACCAAAGCGACTCGTCTGGTTCATCCGGACCTGAACGCAGCACACGGCGGTATGTGTGCCGCCCTGTTGCCTCCCTCCGATTCGACAGCCGCGCCGTTGCCCCTCCCCGCGCCGCCCGCCACATGTAACACAGCTGACAGATGGCCATAGTAGACCGAGAATATCACCGCTGCCGACGAATGATAATCGAAGCGCTTCCGAGCCCGTCTTGACCTCAAGGCCTCTTGCAGGTCCGCTCCCATCTCCAATGTCTGCCTCTGGGGGCTCGGCCGCTGCTGCGCGGGCCAAGCCTAACAAAGGTGCCCCGCGCAACTCTTCCATGGATTCTGCCATTTCAGCCATCTCGACAAAGTCGCAGTCCCAAAAGGGCACCGCTGGGACCCCGTCTGACCCGACAGACATCGCAGCGCTAATCAAAACGGCGGGCAGTCCGGAAGCGGTGATTCAGTACCTTTTGAAGGAAAAGCAGTCCCAGTCACAACAAAACGCACAGCTATGGCGTCTCGTCGACAAGCAGAGAGCCATGATTCTAGGTCTCAACAAAGATCTGGAGCGAGCGTTGAAGGACAAGGAAAAGTACAGAAAGAAGTTGAAAGAAGTCATGTCAATATCGGAACACACGGAGGCGGATGGTTCCAAAACCGCCAGCAAAGTTCTCAAGATGCCCATGAGCAGAGGCATCCCCGCAGTCGATGTCACCGCTCCCAAGCAGCAACCGGCCGCGACGCCCGATTCTCCTACCTTGGACTCTGACAGCCAGAAGCACTCGCCTGTGGACATGGCCATGGCGCCCTACCCGATCACGCCTCCGGCAGACCAACCGAACGGGCCCCCGTCAGCCGTAGGTGCATTCCTGGACCCATCACACGAAATGCCCAAAGCACATGAACATGCCTACGACCGTTTTAATCACGACGCAGAAGAACATGCCGCGGAGTTGGCTCGCAGGGAGCTCGAGGCCGAGGACATGATGGAACTTCCCATCAGCCTGGGTCTCCCACCATCCCGAAGCCTGCCGAGCCAGCCTCCAAGCATGCCTCCGCCAAAACCACCGGTGGTCTCCGAGGCTGCATCCAACCCAGAGGAAGGTCTTTCACAGTTCCCCGCGCCCCCGCCGCGCAAACCCCCACCAGCGCCCTTACAGCTCCAGGGCCAGACTCAGCCTAGCCGTGACGACGAAGACAGCGAATCCGACTTCGATGATCTCTTGGAAGTGACCGAAATCTTGACCGAGCGACGCGGCCGCCGTAGGACGCGCGAGGAGGATGACCGTGACAGGGAAATCCTGGCCGCGCAGGAGGCCGAAAGAAGGAGCCTGTCGAAGAAGAGCCAAACCGGCACCCCGACACATGTGAAGCTTGATGCCCCTACCGAATTGCCTCAAAGCCCTGCGAAGCAGGTACTGCGTGAGAACGTTCCGGCGTCACTGGCCGTTGGTTTAAACGTCAACAGCCTCGAGCCCCCGCTCCTTAGCCCTGGCTTGCCATCCAGTCCCCGTCCGCCAGGGCTCATGTCAATAGACAGCCCGGCAGCCAGTATCTCATCGTTCCCTGCGGCGCCCTTGTCGCCTCGACCACCACGTCAGCCGATCCCTCTTCCTCCGGGCCACTCCATCCAAGCAGCAGCGGACGCCACGGAGCCCAAGGGCCCCCAACCGCTGAACATTGTCAAGCAGGCTTGGGACTCTTCCAGCGATAAGAGCCGCGGAAGCCCGACCGAACGCGGCCGCATCTTCAAAGGATTCACCACCGAGGAATACCCTGACCTGCTGCTTCCGCCCAACGTTCTGCCTTCAATCATAGTCAAGGTCGCTTCCTCACGCATGAAGCCGTCTCGAGCAAGTTTGATGTCTCTGACACAGCTGGAAGAAGATCCCGTCTTCACTCTTGCCGTCTTCTCGCGGTCCGAGCCTGGTGAGCTTTGGCGCGTAGAGAAGGACTCGGCATCGCTCGCCAAGTTGGACCAGAGATTGAAACAGTGCTCAGCCTTTACCGCAAAGACACCTGAGAGGTCTCTTTTCAGCGGCCACGCGCCCGCCAAGCTTGACGCCCGGCGGATCGCCCTGGACCATTACTTGGAAGAGGTTTTGGAGACGCCCCTGGATACCGCGAGCGCTCTCGAGCTTTGCAAGTACCTATCAACCAACACCCTCCCTCCCAACCCTGATGACGCTGGTTCGATGGAGAGCACGGTCGAAGCCAAGGCCAAGTCGGGACCGGGCGGCCGTCCTTTCAGAACTGGCTATCTCACTAAGAGAGGGAAGAACTTTGGCGGTTGGAAGGCCCGCTTTTTCGTCCTTGACGGTCCTCACCTGAAGTATTACGAAACCCCAGGAGGCGCCCACCTGGGCACAATCAAACTGCCCAGTGCACAGATCGGCAAGCAATCTCAGAGCAACGAGAATCAGTCGCCTCAACCATCAGTCAACTCGGACGATACGGACAACCAGTACCGCCACGCATTCTTGATTCTAGAGCCCAAGAAGAAGGACTCGAGCAGTCATGTGAAGCACGTACTCTGCGCCGAGAACGACAAGGAAAGGGACCAATGGGTTGATGCCTTGCTCAGGTGGATCGACTACAAGGATCCTGAAGAGGAAGAGGGCCACGCTACGAAGCAACACGCGCAAGATCGTCAAACTTCCGTCGCAGCAGAGCGCGCCGAGAAGAAGAAGCAGCAGCGATACAGGAAGACGGCTTCACAGCACCAACCTTCCGAGTCTGAGAACCTCATAGGGGTTAGGTATGACGCTACATCCCAAGGTGATCTCCCCCACCACGGCGGACCTGCACGGCCCAGACAGGCCGGGCACATGCCAGAGAACCACCACCCCTCGGAAGCGATGACGATGCCTAGCCAGCCGCCTATGATCTCCGCCCCGCGAGACATGCAAGTCATTGCAGACACTGCCCAATGGGGCAACAAGACTGGCGGAGGACTCGGCGTCCCAGCCATCGACGAGAAGAAGATTAAAAAACGCAGCTTCTTTGGCTTTGGTCCCAAGGCGGCGAGATCCTCGTCTGACGGGCAGGACTCGTTATTCGGCGGAAGCGAGGGAGGGTCGTCGACTCCCCCACAGGGTGGCTACCAGGGACCTATTCGCCAGGCCTTTGGCGCGCCGTTGGCCGAGGCGGTTCGATTCAACCCTCCTGTCGATGCGAACGTCCCGCTGCCGGCGGTTGTGTACCGTTGCATCCAGTACCTGGATGCCAAGAATGCGATTCTCGAGGAGGGTATATTCCGTCTGAGCGGCTCGAACATCGTCATCAAGCAGCTTCGTGAACGATTCAACACCGAGGGAGACATCAACCTGGTCACTGACGAGACTTACTACGATATCCACGCTGTTGCCTCGTTACTGAAACTCTATCTCCGCGAACTCCCAACAACCATCCTTACTCGCGATCTTCACATTGAATTCATGGCAGTGACCGAGATGTCGGGTCAGAACGAAAAGATTGCCGCCCTATCCGAGTTGGTGCAGCGACTACCGCAAGCGAACGCTACCCTGCTGAAGTATCTGATCGCCTTCTTGATCAAGATCATCAACAACGCAGACATGAACAAGATGACGGTCCGTAATGTGGGCATCGTGTTCTCGCCGACGCTGAACATACCAGCGCCCGTCTTCGCCATGCTTTTGCAGAATTACTATGGTATCTTTGGTCTCGAGCCCGAGGAGTATGAGCTACCGTCCTCGTTCGCGGATGCTGATTCGGGCCGTGAGAGGTCCGGTTCCCTTCCATCCATGAATAATGGGTTCCCCAATCGACCTGCATACGATACCTCGCAGCACGGGCGCCCTTCCACTTCGGCCGGGTCTAGCCAGTCACCCCACCGCCAAAGATTGTTGGATTCAAGGTCGGGCCAGCAGAGGACGAATGCCGGCACGCCCCCACCTTTGTTGCAGGACCTGCAGAGTGCTCGATCGTCACCCACACCCCCGCCAAACTTCCCGACCAACCGTCCCATGGCGTACGAGCCACAGTATATGCCGCAACCATACCAGAGTAATGGTTACCATGGGTCGTCTCGTGGCTATGACGGCGGCGGCCCTGCATACGATCAGCCGAAGAGGCGCGAAAGTGCCATCTTTATGGGCAACATGGTTGGCCTGAACCCTCAGAGCTCCAAGAGCCGGCTGCGAGAAGAGACGCAATTCTAAGCCGGGGGGCGTGGAGCGTGGAGGCATCCTGCCATCGGCCGGATCTCGTCTTTTCGACAGACATTCCTCAATATTACCCATTCTTTTATACGCAGCGTTGATACCATGCACTTTTATTTCAAGTTTTTGTCTCTCGACCCAGGCCCAATAGGCGTGGAAGACACGATGGCGCCAATATACCCGAATATACCAAGCCATTCTGGACTGGCGCCGAGCGCTCCGCACACCACTTAATACCGATCACTATCCCTGCATTCGTTCGCAAATTTCCCCCATCGTTTATGTTTATGAGAGAAGGCCTAGATGAGCAGGTAACAGGTTGCCACTGTAGAAAATGATGCTGCCATGGAGGGACGAGGGGTAGTCGGGCCATTACGGGGGACAAAATCTATATCATACGGACATGGGTGGTTTGTTTTCCGAAGGGGGGAGGGGGCCACCTCGTAGTGAAGCCCTTGGTGGTTCACGGGTTTCAGCATGGCGTTGAAGGCAAATCAACTGCGTTTTCACAGCTTGACCTTATGATTTTCGGGTTCGCATTTAGCGTGGGTGTAACACGACACCTTTTTGGATAGTTAGTTTCATTGGGGGGCAAAATAACGATTTAAATACCTCAATCGGTCCGCAGCTCTCGAGTGAAATTAAGCGCTTGAAGAAAGGAACCGATATCAATCAAGCTGCAGCGAGCGAGCTCTGCCACGCCCCCCTCCCCCTCCCCCTCCCCCTCCCCCCACACCATAGGTAACCTTTGCATGGTGAGTTGCGTGCGTTGCGCAACGGCCCCGAAGCTGACTAATATCTGGGTTAGTGTCGGAAATGTCGGCATCTATCACGTCGGTGCCTTTGCACCCCGATCCAAAGTCGGTATTTTCTGTCGCCGTCACCGATCATCCGATGATCATCCACAGCAGCGCACCTCGCCAAGCTCAGAATGGACCACGGCGCCACAGTTCTCGATCCAGCACTACGAAGCGCTGACCCCACGAGCCTCGCAAGCGACGACCCGGACGGAGGTCTTCAAACAACTGCGGCGCACGACGACGACGACGACGACGACGAGGGACGCAGAGGACAAGGGTACGAGCAGGGTAATCATGGTCTTCGCCAGCAGCACCAGCCCCAGACCCAGTCGCCCGCGACACCTCACTCCGGCCATGGCGGTGGGACGAATGGCGAGACATCGCAGCATGATGATCTACACGGCGGCAACCCGGACGATCCCAAGCGACCGCGCGCCTGCGAGGCGTGTCGTGGGCTCAAAGTGCGATGCGAGCCAGACCCAAACGACCCCGATGGCCCGTGTAAGCGGTGCAAAAAGGCTAGGAGAAACTGCGTGGTGACGATGCCGACCAGGAAGAGGCAGAAGAAGACAGACAGCAGAGTCGCGGAGCTGGAGAAGAAAATCGATGCGTTGACGGCGAGCTTGCAGGCCCGTGGAAGCCCCGTAGCGCCATCAATAGGTGGTGGCGGCATTGCACCCGCGGGCTCGTCCGTGGCGAGGGATGAAAACCCATATGAGCAGACGGGCTGGGGAAACCACGGGCTGGCGAGGGATTGGCAGACTACTGCCGTGGAAGCGCCCAGGCTCGACTCGCAAGAACCAGCCGGCAGGGATAGAGAGCGGTTCGATACCCTGATCCCACCCCCTGCTGGACGGAAGAGAAAGCTCTCCGACCGCGGAGACGTTCCGGGCGATATGGCCGAGGGGAATGACGGGAGCAGGCGAGCACCGCCGATCAACATGGGCAGCGACTACGCCGACGTCGTGGAGCGCGGGATCCTCAGCGCCGAAAAGGCGGCGGAGCTATTCGAGCGATACAACACACACATGGTGCCACAAATGCCGGCGGTGGTGTTTCCGGCAGGCATGACGGCCGACGAGACGCGGAAATCGAAGCCGTTGCTGTTTCTAGCCATCATGTCGGCGGCGTCCTCCGAGTCGCCCAACGTGCAGCGCAGGCTGGTCAAGGAGCTGATGCAAATCTTTGCGGAAAAGATCATCATCACGGGCGACAAGAGCCTTGAAATTGTGCAGGCTTTACAGGTCGCCGTGATCTGGTACTGGCCGCCCGAGCACTTTGAAGAGCTCAAGTTCTACCAGCTAGTGCACATCGGCGCCGTCATGGCGCTCGACCTCGGGTTGGGGCGGCGGACGGGCGGTAGGAGGTTACAGATTCCGTACCAGTCGCAGAACCACCCATTCAAGCGGACGCCGCCGCCAGACCCGACGTCCATCGAGTGTCGGCGCGCGTGGCTGGCAGCGTACTTCCTGGCGGTGAACACCTCAATGGCGCTACACCGGCCGAATCTGGTGCGGTGGACGCCCTTCATGGCCGAGTCGATGGAGGTGCTGCAGACATCGGCAGACGCGGCGCCCACGGACAAGTACTTTTGCCACCTCGTGTGGACGCACCGGCTTGCGGAGGAGATCGGCATTCAGTTTTCCATGGACGATCCGGGAATCGTACCCAACATCACAAATTCACGGACGCAGTATTCTCTGAGGATGCTGGAGAGGGACCTGGAGAAGTACAGTTCTTCTGTGCCCAAAGAGGAAATGCAGTGTAAGTTGCACTGCTGCGGCCGCCGCCGCTGACTGTGTTGAGGACCTTGGCTGACATGGAAAAAAAAAGCAACCCTCCGAATGGCCTTCCACATTGTCTCTCTCTACATGCACGAGATTGCCCTGCATACCCAACTGGACGATATCCGCCCGTCCTTTGACGCAGTGAACCTCAGGGACGGCATACTGGCCAGCCTCACACTCACGACGTCCCACATCAATGCTCTTTCGGCGTGCTTGTCCGCCATCGACGGCGTCTTTGAGGCTTTCCTGGAGATGGAGGTGTCTCGCATCCGCTGCCTGCCCGTCTTCAACTTCGTTCGCGTCGCGTACGCCGTCGTCGTGCTCATCAAGATATACTTCTCCGCCACGGCACCCGGGTCCGAGTTGGGCAAGGTGATTGACAAGGATAACATGAAGGTGGAGTACTATCTCGACGCCCTCCTCGAAAGGTTCCGCGCCGCGGCGTCGGACAACCGGAGCCGGCCCGCCGCCAAGTTTCTGATTGTGCTGGTGATGTTGAAGAGCTGGTTCTTGAAGCAGAGTAAAGGGCAGTCTGCGAGCGCGTCGGCAGAGGGGGCTCAGTCGTCGCACAGGGCTGCGACTGCGCCTGCGACGACGACGACTACATCTCATTCCCAAAATACCGCGACTTCTACACATGCTTCCCGGTCTACAGAATCGACCCCCGTGGAGCAGCAGCAGCAGCAGCAACGAACCTACCAACCGGGCCCCCATACGATACAAGAATACCCCGCAGCCAACACGCCACTGCACCTCCTCTCCGAGATCGCGACAAACGACCGCTCGGGCCGTGTGACGAACAGCCTACTGTGGAACCCGTCGGCTTCGTCAACGAGGCAGTCCTTCATGTACGACCCTAACGTGGTGACGCCCGCGCCGCTCAACGCACCGGGACCCGGGCCGGACACGGCGTCTGGCGGCACCATGGATCAACCCTCCTCCGGCACAAACCCAGGCATGTCCAACGCCGCGGCGCCCTGGTTGAACCCGGCATGGCAGTTCGATCTCCAAGACCTCGGCCTCGACACTGATCTCGCCGAGGGGTTGACGCTCGAAGAGTTCACCTCGGGCTTCGGCGCTAGCCCGGGCAGCCTGGGCGACGGCATGCGCTACGTTATGGCGCAGGATCCCTGGCTCAGCGGCATGGGCGGGCTCGGGGACATTTTTGACGGGATGCCCGGGGCGTCCGGGCCGTCCATGTTTCCCATGTTTCCCATGTGAGAGAGAGCTTCCCCGTTCCTCGTTAAATCGGTAAGGGCAAGAAACATGAACGCGGCGCACCCTAGACTTCATCCCGGGCTTTCGGCTCCCACTACCCTCCTAGCTGATACGGACCTTGGAATCGCCGGATGTCGCGGCTGACCTTTCAACCGATCTCTACCCCGAGACATCTCTCTCGCCAACATTTACTCGAAAATGGAAAAATAAAAATGGAAAAGAAAGAAAATGGGGGGGAATGGGGGGGAAACACGATTACAATTGCCAACCCCGATACCTTGCTTTCCATCATGGCCGTATCATGACAAGTCTCGATTCGTTACCTGAGTCGGTCACCCTGAGGGGGGGAGGGGAGCGAAGGATGGTGTGCCAGTTGATCTGAGAGACGGAAAAAAAGAGGTGAGGAGGACGGTCGACACGCACAAAGGAAGCAAAAGACGAGAGGAATAAGGCAAGCGGCATCCCCCAGGAAAAGTTACTTCTCTGGACATCTGCCAAGGGTGTGTTTGGAAACGATTGGGGTCACGAGAGAGGGTCACGAGGGAGGGGGAGGAGGAGGAGGAGGAGGAGGAGGAGAAGGTGGGGGATCGGAGAAGTCGAAACCACGATGGCCGGCCTGGATAGTGAGAGAACGAGAGATGGAGAGGGGTAAAAAGAAAGGCGGCCGAGTCGCAACACACACGCACACTCTCTCTCTCTCCCTCTCTATCTTCCTCTTGAGATGCCTCGCATCCCAGACCTCTCTTCCCCCCTCTTTCTGTCTTTTACTTACCCCGGCTTCCCCCTTCCCCTCTTTACTGTACTGGTGCACAGGGCATGTGCTATGTAGGAAAGCTTGTCCCCCCGCAAAAAGCATATCTCCCGTCGTTGTTCTCACAACGTAGGTAGCAAAGACACCCCCGGAAAGGAAACCCCACGTTTTTGTCTCTGCTGGCTCGTCGGCTCGTCGAACCCTGGGCTGGAAACGCTGTTGGGGAGAGAGAGAGAGAGAGAGAGAGAGAGAGAGAGAGTGGAGGGGGGCAATGGAGGGGGGAGGAGGCGGGAAGAAGTGGGAAAAAAGAGATTTAGTTGATACCTTTGCAGTACGATTAGGTACCACTCGCGTCGTCTCCCTCTCTCAGTCCCTCCTCCCCCCCTTCGGACGAGACGGTTGCAACATCTCAGCCCAGACTCGGGACTCGTTCATGTGCGCGAGGGGTGACGATCGATGGCAGAGGGGCCTGTCCGGGAGAAAGGAATGATGGGCTGCCGCCGCCGCCGCCGCCGCCGCCGCCGCCGCCTCCTCCTCCTCCTCCTCCTCCTCCTCCTCATGTCTCCCGCTGGCGAGAGACCTCGATCCCTGCAGCGACGAATGGGAACGAGATACCGAGCTCCCGGAATGCAGGCCCATTTCGATCCCACTCTGAAAAGAGGCTTGCGGGGCGGGCCCGAGGTGCCGAGACTACCTAGCCTACCTAGGTAGGTAGGTAGGTACGGATACCTACCTAGCGAGAGTTGGCGCGCCCCGTCATTTCTTCACATCGCCTCACATGCTACTTCATTCTTCCTCATATCGTGGCCAGTCATTTCACGTTGGCAATTTGTAAACAAAAACAAAAGCTGTTGGTCTAGACCACAGAACTTTTCAATTCGGGTCCGAGCTTGTTTGTTTCTTTTGGTAGCTACTACTAGGCTCGGCGTTCGTTGCCAGCTGTTTGTTTGCCCGCCTCTCGTTCTGGGCATATATAACCCTAAAAACACAACCCCTCCTCTCTCACTGCCGACTTGCTCTGGACCATGTGCCCGCTTCACAGCCTGTCGTATCGACGACGCTGTGACCCCTGTCCATCTAGCTCATGCTTTCGCTGCTGGTTGACGGCTGGCGATGCGACGACACAGCAACGCTTCCCTCCCGTACGCCAGCCGTCATCATATCAAGTGTGCCGACACCCGTCGGATATCCCCCGTGGTGGGCCGGAAACGATGAATGAAACCGTCTTTTTCCCTACCGGGTTCGTTTTGGAACCCAAAAGTATTGCAATTTGCGATTGTCCTTCCCCAATCCCCCCCATGCCACTTGTGTGAACTCCTTGTGAAATTGCAATCCCATTCCGCTTCCGTGATCAATGTGAGACAAATGTCTCATGTGCATGTGGTGTGTGTGTGTGTGTGCTTTCCCACACCCAAACGTAGACACCCAAACGTAGCCGCAACCAGGCCTTATCAGAACAAACCGAACGCCACGTGGAGTCGAGTCGATACCACAGGCGAGTATCCCACTGGCCGAGGAAGAAGAAAAAGGGAAAAAAAGACAAAAAGATGAAGAGACTAGAACGAGAAACGCTCGATACTGGTGAAACGCTCGATGGTCCTTTTTCTCGTTTTCTGTTCAAATCCATACTTGAGTGGTGCGCAGCCGTCCGGTGCGATGCTGATGACAATGACATAAACGGTCGACATCAATCGTGGTGGCTTTGCTGACGTGTCAGCTCCTCAGTCCATGTAAAAGTCGCCTTTCAGGATGCGCTCTTGGAATGCATCGGGCTTCGGGCGCTCGGGGACCTTGGGCTTCATGGTGGCAGCTTGGGCGGGAGGAGCAGGCATATCGGAGACAGACTTCTGGCGGTCGTGGGCGCCGGCGTTGCTTATGCCGCGGGTAGGGGAGGATGAAAGACCGGTGCCGAACGAGAAGGAGGGTCGCGGGCCCTGAACAGCGCTTTCGGCGCGAGATCTAAACTGCTCGGACCAATTGAAACCTTGGTCTGGGCGCGAAAACATGTCAGAAAAGGAACTTTGCTCGTGGGCTATGCTTGCCTGTGCAGTGCTGCTGGGATGACGCCTGACCGACGACAGAGCAGGGGTAATGGAGGAATGGCTGGATGGTGTCACATTCACAGCTGTGCTGCAGCGTCTGTCGGAGGAGGCAGGCGTACTGGGTAAGGGGGTAGCAGAAGAGGGCGTGTTGTTACCGTTTGATCCGGGGCTTCCACCGCCAGTGCGCATGGTGCGCATCGCCTGAGCTCCAAAGCTCATTCTGCGAGTAAAGGGGGTGGCGGGCGCGGTGCGGGCGTTGGAGGGCATCTCCTCCTCGTCGATGGCATTCTCGTCGATGGAGTCGTTGGAGTTGGTTGAAAGGCTTCCTCGCCTCAGAGAGTTGAAGGGGCCGCCGGCGGTAGGAGAAGTGGTAGCGAGGCCGAGGCCGGTGGAGACGGAAAGTCTTCGTCTCTGTGCATCGGCAGTGCCGGGGAAGGCGGCTCCGTTGGAAGTAGAGTTGCTCCTGAAAAGGCCAGCAATAGCCTGCTGGGTAACGGAACCACGTCTCTGGCGATGCATTTCGTTCTGGTTGTTCTGGGTGTTGGGGCTTGAGTTATCGGTCGACATGTTGGGCAGAGTAGAAAGGAGCGAGGTTGGTGCAGTATATGTAGTCAGACCGACTGGTTGAGACGCGATTATTGTCAGGGTGTCGTTGTGTTGAGGGTATCAAAGTGTAGTAGGTAGCACAAGTTGGTGTTTCGGAGTGTGCGTGGTGTGGGGTGAGGTCGAGAAAGAATCGAAAGAGGGATCGAACGGGGGATCGTTCGACGGGTGCAGGTGTGTGGAACACGGCGATTATATATCAAAAGTGGCCGATGGACTGACTGGTTTAGGGTGGTACCAGGCAGGGGCGGGCTACGACGAGCTGCTCGCTCACAAAAGGAGGGCCGGGGATGGGACGAGCGGACCTCTGTAGTGCGCCGTCGAAGAGTGTCGATCAAGGGGTTGGCTGGCTTTCTGGGGGCCAGAAAGAGAAACTTGATCGTCTTTGTGTTCGTTTGTGTGCCGGGGGATCAACGGACGAAGCGTGCCTTTGAGCGGCGATCCTGCAAAGTAAACTACGTGTACCTACCTACCTACTACCTAGGGAGGCAAGACAGGCAGGCGCGGGATGAAGCTCTAAGTTGAGTGACGTTGAGCTTGCTTTGGGGGGGTAAGAGAGCAGAGGTTGGCAGGGCTAGTGGCTAGGGGGGGCGGGCGGATGAGCAGGTGTACCTAGGGCAGTGCACTGCGGTGGTGGTTTTGGTTGAGATGGTGTGCTTGGACACTTGAGGGATGCTCGGGGTCGGGCGGTCTAGGTTGTTGCTCGGATAAGCAGGCAAAAGCGAGTGATGGTGGGATGGCGGGTGCGTGTGGAGAAGAGGCAAATGCGCGGTGTCGGTCGGTCGGCGGCGGGTCGGCGTGCGTTTGAGAACACCGCCGATGTCTCCTTCCCTGGCGGTAGGTAGGTGATTTGTTTGGCTTGCGTGACGCGTCTGCAGGAGGAGCGGAACACCGGCTGTCAAACGGAGCTGCACACGCAGCTGGTAAGATAGGCTCAGGCAGGAATATTGGGCCTTAGGGGCAGGGTAATAGTAGTAGGCAAGCAGGCAGGTAGGCAGGCAGGCAGGAAAACGACTGAATGACGAAGGGATTGACCGACTACCTAGGTAGGTACGAATACGTATGGTTGCGATGTGCGTTGGACTGGTGGGTTGCTGATGTACCTACCTACAGTATTGTATTCGTAGTGTAGGTAGTGGAAGAGAGGAAGAGCAGTCCAGACTACCTAGACGGTCGAAAAGGTTTGATGTCTGTCAATACAGGGATTTGGGTGGACGGTTGTGTGTGTGTGTGTGTGTGTGATTGTTTGTTCGTGACTGCCGCTTCCCCTAATCCTCTCGGCCCCTGTCTGTCTGTCTGTCTTCCTGTTCTTCGCTGCCCCTTCATTCTCTTAATCACGTACCTGCTGTTCTTGGTATCGGCACCTGCACCTGCATCTGCACTCGCACCCGCAGCTGCCTTTGCTTGTCGTAGCAATCAATGGGGCATCTGTGGGAAGGTCCCCCGGCTCTTTCCCTTCAGCCCGAGATGGTTGTTGGCGGCGCGGAGGCTACGGCAGCGTCCACATGCTCCTGAGCAAGCTCCTCCCTTCCAGGTCCCTTGGCCAGAGCGGGAGCACACAGACTTGGTGGCCAATCAACGACAACATGTTCGCTGCCTACCCAGGCGTTGCTTCCAGCAAAGCCAACAACCACCTTGGTGCCGGTGCGCTTCGGTACGTATCCTCTCTTGGCGTCCCTCCTAGCGCTGCCTTAGCGCATGTAGCTCGTCGACCGCCGACCCTTGAGCCAGCCAGACCCCCGCTTGTCGACGTCACCCAATCGAACGATTTGCGGGGTAATCAAACCGGTCGCCAGAGGGGGGAAAGAACGACCGACGCTGAGGAAAGGGAGAGCGACTTCCTTCGTACCGATGTACTACTTACTACTAGGTACCTACCTACCTACCTAGACATGAAAAAGGGGGCCCTCTTAACGTTCCTTATCATCACATGGTCATCTCTTTTGCGTGCGTACCTACCTCTCCTGGAGTTCTCGTATTGAGGAATGAGGAGCATCAAGCTATGTCTTGTCCTTCCTGTCCGACTCGTTCCCCCTGTCTTTCTGCTCTCGTGGCAGAACGAGCGTCTTGGGTACGTACCCCCCCCCCCCCCCCCCCCCCCCCCCCCCCCCCCCCCCCCCCCTCTTCTCTCCTCAAACACTCACACCACATACGAAGTACAAGCACCTCTGCTCACTCAGAGACATTCCTCCTCCACATTTGCCCCGATCCACCACCTACCTACTCCTAGAGTAGGATGTGCATCGTACGG
Organism: Colletotrichum zoysiae; assembly: GCA_030867305.1. Taxonomy (NCBI): domain Eukaryota; kingdom Fungi; phylum Ascomycota; class Sordariomycetes; order Glomerellales; family Glomerellaceae; genus Colletotrichum; species Colletotrichum zoysiae. The sequence continues at coordinate 74,416 of MU842931.1, read as the reverse complement.
TTGCACTCGACCAAGTCAATACGTCCAAACTCAATACCTATAGCGTTCCGTCCGGACCACCACCACCACAAAGCAGCAAGAGCACCGACGGACGAGCGTCCCGTCTCGCGTGCCATCGCATGCGCGCCCTTGCCACCTGGGACCACCATGGCATGATGGCACCAATTGGCCGACATGGCCTCATCCGTGGGCACCACCATCTGCCCATGTCTATGCCACCCTAAAACCTCTCGGACCTCGAAAGAAAAAAGAAAAAAGAAAAGAAAAGAACCCTGCGACTACGCCGGACGAGAAACCAAGTCCCGAAATCGCGCCGCTAAGGACAAGCAGACCTTCGGACCGCAACAGCAGGACGGACCTCCCCCGTCAGTCACTCTTTCCATTCCATGCTTCGGATCCCGATGGCCATGGCTTTTCGTCGAGCTTTCTGGTTTGCATATGGTTGGCGAGACGGGCGGGCACACCGAATTCTTCATTTCCCCGTCTGACTTGGTACCTATGTCGACTCACATCGTCCCCCCAGCCATGGTCACTCGTGCCAGCCATCTCTCGTTCCAGCCAGTCCCGCAGTGCAGAGTTTACGCTGTACGTGTACTGTTCCATAGGCCACCAAGCCATCTTTATTCTAGCTCGGCACACTAGGTTGCGGCCTAGCTATTCCACTCACTTTGGCAACGACGACTTGGCATGCAGTCTTGCAGACAACCCTCCTTGGCTAGTCACTAATTATTAGTGCTGCACCGGATAGTGTAGATAAACTGCCCGTCAGCGACCCGCACCTCACACCAATGACGCTTCGTCACTCGGACCAGGGTTGACTCCATACGCCACGCAGGATCTCGGCAACAAGAGATTGGCGAACTCGCCTGGTTTCTCAGCCGCCGGAGTTAAGTACGTGAGCGGTGGGGGTTGGAGCCCGCAAGAGGCCTTGGAGACCTCTTCAGGCTTGTCATGCATCAGAAGTCGCAAGACAAGCATCGTGGTGTGGTGGACTGACGTCTTCTCCCGGTCACCCAGGTCACCCGAATCAATTGACGAGCCGGCTCTACCTAGTTTAGTTTAGCTAAGCTTGGGAAGCACTTGTTTCCCTTGACGCACCTTCACGACTCGCCGCTAACTCTTTATGCTTCCCAGGTGCCACCTCGAACAGTGACTAAACTGCACACTCCCCCAACACGCCGCCTCTTACCAATAATGAACTTATTATACCGCAACACGTATTGTGCGCCGTCCCTTTTTTCCGTCACTGCAGAATACCACCCCCCTCTCCCAGTCCAACCAGAATCCTGTCGTCACCATCCGCTAATCCCAGGCTGACCAACTCTTCTGTCGAATATTTCCCCAGACTATCCACCAAGCGCCCCCCTCCCTGACTCGCTGCCAGGATCATGGCCCATCTCCCTCCTCCAAGACATCGAACCCGTCTGTTTCCCCGCAAAATCCGGGCCCCGACAGCAGCTTGCAGATGCTTCACCCATAGCCAGGCTAGCCCTCCCGCTAGCCGCACAACAACCGCAAACCGTTTCTTGGCTATGGGGCCGGCTAATCCAGCCACGCACGGCACCTAGTGTGTTCTGTCCCACTCGGGCCATGCGTATCGTCGTAGTGTCACGAGAGAGCTTAACACTGAAATGCTTGGTTATTGACGACGAACACAGTGGCGGACCAAGGTAGTAGGTAGCTAATTGTTGGCTTGTTTACCAATCTCGATGGTTTCTCATATTTTTCCTCCACTCGGGCTTCGTTGTCGGCGATCATGAACTAATGACGGAGGTGACGAAATGATTGCGAGGGAGGATCGGGGTTGAGCGATTGCTGAGATACCTATCTAAGGCAATCCCCTCTTAAAGATCGCACAGATACACAATCAGTTGAAAGTCTGCGTGTTTCGTTCGCCGCATTTCCTTGGGGCAAGCAGTCTCGGGAGTACCACAAGAATAGCGACTCGAAGGTGAGGGTATGGCCGCTCCGCGATGACACCTTCTCGTTCCATATAGCCAAGCCGGAGCCACGACAGGGTCACAATATGCCAATATGCGAAACCAACTATATTATTTTGATGACGTTAAAGCGCAGATCATTGTATCAATACTGTGCTTTACTGACTACGTTAGACAAATACCGTTGTGTAACTGTGCGACGTTAAGAGGGACCGCCATTAACCGCACGCTGATTAAAGGGCACATCGATAGGAGTTGACTTGATGGTTAAAAGAATGCCACATCTGGCGTTGTTGCTGCGTGCCATTAGGCTTGGACACTGGACAACAACTGCCTGCCTGAGACGCAGGCGAGCAGTAGAAGGGAGTAGATGTCGACTGCGATACATTTGGCTGGGGCAGAGTCTCTCGTAGACCTGAGCTTACAGGTGAGTTCTCCCCGGATTGTGCTGGTTCCATGGCTATCTCATTTGATTGATATCAGTGATTTGATAGGAGAAATATTGAAGCTAGGGATAAACGTATAATAAGGCCATGGCGACGCCTTGTGATCGGCTGTCTTTTGCTTCTCGTGGTAATAGCATCAGCGCCAGACTCTTTCCACTTTTCCCCTTTCCGCTCTCTTAAGTTCAGGAAACAGGACAAATCATTGATCAGATACTGCTGCTTTCACTTAGCCAAGAGGTTTTGAACCAAGGTCACAACCGCATGTGATAGGCAACAAACCACACAGCAGGAGACTGCTGCTTCGTCAAACGAGGCGCATCTTCACCTTTACCGAACACAGAACATCAGCGCGACACAGTAAACACATCAAAATCTAGATGCTTCGATGGGATCCAACGTCTTTTACCGACTCCCTTGGTGCCAAGTCGTGTCAGATTCATCGTCTTTAACGTCGCCTACGGGTCAATGAGCTTCGTGTTTGCATGTCGCCCCCCTCGACAACAATCATTAGCGTCTCCCTGCTCAACTTTGCCACCGTCAATACGTTTCGATTTTGTAATGGTTACTGGTCGATCTTTAAAGTATTCGGGAGCTCCCGATTGTTCTAACGACTGTAGTCTTTAGTAGCCTTTCTAGTGCTCCAAGATCATCTCACGTCGTGTTTGGCTTGCATATGCAGCCATATGTTTATATGAGTTGTATCATTATTTTCTGTACGCCACTTCTTAACAGTCTCCAATCCAACATTGAATCTGCAATTGCGTAGGTCACTTGCCTTGTCGTTTCTTTCAATTGTGTGTGGGGAGTAACTGTTTAGGAGCACCGCCCCAGCTCATTGATGGAAGATATTTTGGCCCAGTGTATATGCTACTCTGAGATTTTTGTACCCTCTACAGGATCAAAGGGCTTGTCTGAGAGATTCCTTTAAGGAAAGCGACAATTGATCCAACTATTCAGGCTGTTTGTGGCAACAAGCACTTTGGTGTTTGCCGATCACATTAACAAATTCTTATGTAGTATTGATGGCTATAATCTCTTGAAGTTTTATAAACGATAAGGGGCACCTCACTCGGTACATATATAGTATCACAGTACGTAAACCCGATAAGCGGCACCTCTGACCTATGCTACACTTCAATCTTTTAACACAATATAGAAGACCCCAATAGCGCAAAGCAACTGCTGAATACGGCTTCAATTTAACTATGCTGCGAAACTGTTTGAAAGCCACGTGCCCATTGACTGTTGAAGTTGCGCAACGGAGGCCCTGTTCACTGGCGAATTGGCTGGCAGCTCGAAGTGAAGTCGTTACAGGCAGAAGCTCTACACGTACACTATATAAGGCAGGAGTTCTTTCAACTGGCCTATGTATGGATCAGCTGTCTTGTATGTGAAATGGTCCAGAATCATGATGAGTCTGACGCGGGTTCTTCCTGAAGGCAAATGCGGCAGGCAGCCTGGTGAGTGCCTGCTAGCATGCCTATCATATCCCCCAGATGTCAGCAGGACGATCATTTTGTCTCTTCTTATTACTATTGTACCGACCTTATATCCATACCACAAGTGTTGAAAGTGTTTGTATAGGGTTGTCGGGGGGAAATGGCTCGATTGTGGCCAATGTCTCCAGCTTGCACGGAACTTCTCGTGCAAATACGAACGAAATCACCGAAAGATTCTTTCTGTGGCAACATATATACAAAGTTCATACCGTATAAAGAAGTTTGTGTTCATTGTCAATTATGAATAGTCAATAGAGGTTATGGGCCTTGATTGCATCTGGTCCGGTATGTTTCAAGGCAGTGTAAATATGTGCCGTCACTCGGGTGGCAAAGCCAGTGCCAGCTGCCATACCATCGCCAACGTACTACAAATACCAACGAGTCAGACAACCTATTAGACAGCAAGTAAAGTCTGTATCAAATGCTGAATAGCTTGTTGACGTGGCGGTAGTAGTAAGAAAAAACGGTCCCGCTTCTCGTCACCTGAGTGGCCACCTTGCTCAGAACTAACCTTGTGTCGATCTCGTTCATCTGGTTCAACAATCTAGCTTCCCAGTTCATATAGATCTCGGAAAACGGTCGCTGGACCTTTGCGGAAAGTCATTCGCCTTGAGTACAACACCCGAATCTTATCTCTCATCAGCCAGTATCAGAGGAGAGTCTGCTATGAGGTACGTGCCACGCTAGCAAGGGGGGAGCGTCCCAGTCACGGCAGAGATAACCGAGCTTGGGAGCTCCAGGGTCACAATGATGTACTGACTGTTCGGTAGAGGTACCTTGTTGGTCTCATGATCACGCATCAACACGTAGTTGAGCGCGGTGAGGCTTACTTGCGGTGGCGATGAATCACGAGCTCGGGAATATTCACCGTCATTGATCTAGCGGCCTGCAAGAGTCCTCGGCGGATAACCTTGCGTAGCCTTTGTAAAGCCTACCCAACTCTAAAAAAAGTGACTTCTTCTGGTAATATGGAGTTATACGAGACACTCGTAAGCCGTCTGTGGCTGGCACACTGGCAGCAATCCGCTACGGAGTTAAGACGACAGGGGCGGCCTGAGATTGGACGTTTAAGTAAGTTACCGGGCTTCCGGGCAAGTGTGGCCCCAGAAAGGATAAGTGGCCTGGCGATTCTCCAAGTTTCGTCTGATACACGGCCAAAACATCTCATTCTGTTTCTCCTAACAACAAGGGTTTTGCAGTAATTAATACCAGACGCGAGCTGTCCTGATGGTAGGGCGATGATTGCTCCTATCTCTATGACAGGCAGGCGGATGAGACAAGTGGCCTGCTCGCTTTCCCCGGAAATTGTCTACGTGGTCTGGCCAGGTAAAGTGAAGGTATCGTAAGCTGCCGCTGTTATGTTACAGCAGGGAGGTAATTATTGATCGGTGTCGGGTATACCCTTCAAACTTTCTGCGCCGACCAGAAAACTCTCAGGTACTGAGTTTCCCACGTCTGTGTCTACTAGCGGCATCAATCATATGATGATTGGTAGATTCAATCCAGCACTGTGGGACGAAAGAAAGCAGGCGATAGTACGGGTCACTTTCTCACTTAGGTACCTTGGGTCGACAAACGGCTGGAGTTTGATGTGAACGATGGCTCGGCAACGTACGAATAAGCCTCAGCGGCAATGACAGTACCACTAATCTGCTCATTATTACTGGACTAGCAGTTGATCGTCAGGCTTCAATCCGCGAGGAGGTGGCCGTGGGATTACAGTTTAGCCCCTAGGCCCCTCAAGCAGGATACACCGTTGAATGAATGCCCCGAAGATTTAGGTCTCGGACGTAATTCAAACAACAATGACGGAGAAGCTCAGTAGACTTAACGTTTCGGAGCTTCCAGAAAGAGTCTTGCTGGAGGAGCGTAGCATTCCAGCCGCCTTCATGCACGAAGTATAAATCTACCTCCACCCGCAGCCGCGGGGAAACCGGTAAAGTGGGGAAATGATGGAGGCAGTCTAGACCGATTGACGGGACGGAAGTAAACTCGGACGACCGCATCTACTGTCCGGTGGACTCATCCCACTTTCTGTAGAAGCAGAGTGAGCTGCATGTGGCATCACGTCCTCAATTGTAGAGTGTTCCGAGTTGCGCAGCCTCTCAGCGACGAACATAAGACTTGGCAAAACTTGATGATGCTTTAACAGCAATGTCAGATGCGATCCCAACTTCACTGCGTCCCTTGTGCCATGGAGCACACCTGTCGTGGCAGCTTTGACAGCTAGGAGCACTGCGTTCGAGAGAGGTGGAACTAGCTGACATAGCAAGAGCCAGAAGAAATGCGACTCAATTACCCTGCTATCGGAAATCGCGGACACCACACACCGCAATGGGAATTTGAAGATTCCTGTGTTGTCCTACGCGTACCGTGGAGTGCTTTGACACCAGACACTCTTTGATCGAGCAAATCCTTGCGAAGGATTCCCGACGTGACGAATCTTACGAAGCTTGGCAGCCTTGAACTCGACTTTCAATCACAGACGCGATAGATAAAGGCCAGTTACAGGTGCTGAAGCGATTGGCCGAAGGCTTCCAGGTGCGATTGAAACAGGCTTACGAGGCGGACTGGCACGCCTAGAAAGACGCGCCACCTCAGCGAGTCAGGCCCGAGAAACACGAGCATTCTTTGCGCGAGATATAGTCGGCCGCTATACTTGTCACAATCGCCAGAGGACAAGCGAAGAATGGCCGGTTTGGAAGCAGGTCTGATACCCGAGTTGAAGGAGGAAGTAAAGTTAGATCAAGGGAGCTGCAGGGTGACGTGTGTTCAGACCACTGGGAACTGGCCTGTGTTATTCCTCCTCGTGGGCAACAGTTCTTGCCAAGGAATTCGAATGCTTGACTCCGGGAAGAGCACGGCATCGCCGATCAGCAACTCCACTCGGCGTGCCGTACCCCGCAGCCTCCTGTCTGCCACTCCGGAATCACCTCGGGCTCGCAGAATGGAGACGCTTTTGGATGGCGTATGGCGAGTACGGTTCATGGGTCCCCAGCCTTCGCAGCGGGGGCACACTAAACACAATGTGCGTCGATCCTTTTACTTGGCCACTGGAAACAGACGGACGCATCAGCCCAAAACACAAGAGGGCCAACCTTCTTCTCGTCGGCTCCAGATGAAAGCTTAACATGCTCGGACCCCAGCATCAGACGGGGTTGCAGTCGCACGCCGCTTTGCCGGCGGCCTTCGTCCACAACACGCCCAGAGCTTCTTCGGCATGCAGATACGGAGCGAGTCCCGACAACATGGCGGTAACGAGTAAACGGAGTTTCTTCAGAACCTTTGGCAAGGATCCGCAGTACTTCTTTTTCGGACGAGGCGTGCTTGCTGAACCCACGTCTGAGAGGGCAGCACAAGGAACGTGCCGCAAGACTTTGTTCCAGTAAGGACGCCAGGCCAACGAATATTTAATCCAGTCGAAGCCACCCGCTGAATGCTCTCTCTCTCTCCATCACCACCGCCACTTCGCTCCAGATCAACAGTTCCATTACGCTTACGGCCAGCTCCCTACCTGTCTCACACTCTCTGAAGTCTTTCACTCAAACTACCGAGCACTATTCAAGATGCGTTACACTCAGGTCGTCGTCTCTCTCTCTCTCTTCTTCACCTTTGCCATTGCTATGCCGGCGCCGGCGCCGGTAGACCCTGTGGCTCACTTCAGGGGAGCAGTATCCAAGGTCAACGCCGCCCCGGACGTTGACTGCACCGCCGCCAAGCAGTTGGCCGATGGCATTGATAAGAATATCGCGGCCCAGAAGCAGGAGCAGGCTGATGTCGCCGCCGTGAAGGATATCGTCAGCAAGGACAACATCAACGCATCCCAGTTCGATGAGGCCAAGAAGAAGTTCCTCAACACCATCCAGAGCGGCATTGATATCCGCAAGAACAACCAGCAGATTGCGGGTCAGAGCAGCCCTGCCGCCGCGGGCCTGGCCAAGGTATGAACTACATATGCATGCTCTGGAGGTGGAGGGACCCGAGAAGCTAACCGTATTCGAACCAGGTGGCCGACGCCCAAGCGAAGGAGTTGAGTCTGGCACAGGGCCTCAAGGGGAACAAGGGCGACCTGGACGCCATCGGCCAGCTGACGACCGCCTTCGCTGGAGGTATCAAGCAGAATGAGCAGAACAAGCAGGATGTAAGCGCTCGTACAGCTTCAGTCAATACGTGTAAAGGTTGGCTAACAAGAATCATCAGGCTCTGAAGGGCTGTTAAGTCGGCGGTGGCCTTTGGAGGGCAGGGAGAGGCTGCGCACATTGTCAAAGGTGTCTAGAGACGTACTGGAATCGGTTGCGGAGAATTCAGTCGTACGCGTCGGGTGTCATCGGTAGATAGCAAATCTAGCGGTTCAATCCATTGAAAACCTTGGGATATTCCACTGTCTTTATTCTTAACGCGATTGCGCCGCCATTACGAGTTTGGAAAACCGTCGTTGCAAGCGGCGACTGGTTCCGACAGAACTCTGGTATCGAACAGACGAGCAACAACGCGTGGCTATTTTGCCGCTAATCCGAACGTCCACCGTTGACAAATCATTCAAAGCCCATTCAGTAAGTTGGAAGCTAATGTGCGGCTCGGGTTAGACGGTCACGACATCGTCACTGCGCAGCATGGGTTCTTATGAATCACGTCCAACACGACTGGTTCAGTGCCAGGTCACAAAGTGTTGTATTTTAATTAAGTTACAGTGCAGAAGAAAAGGTATATGCTGGGATTCAACGACGGACATCATCGTCAACCCCGGGGATTTGGTATACACAAGACCCATCACAGATCATAAGCTGCAAAGCTCATGTCATGCAAGCCTCGATGTCTGATGCGGCCATTGACAGCACGCTTAAGCGCACTGGGAGTACCACTCGTTGATGACCTTGCAAGTGCCCTTGGAGCAGCAGTTGGTGCCCTTGAAGGTCTTGCCACCGCACTGTCCGTAGAGTCCGGCGCAGGTGGCATCGGCAGCAGCGGGGGCCGGGGCGGCAGCGGCAGCGGGGGCCTCGGCGGGGGTGTCGCAGTCGGCAGCGCCGGTAGAGGCGGCCGGGGCGGTTGCGGCAGGGGCGTTGGCGGCAGGGGCAGGGGCTTCAGCGGCAGCGACGGCCTTGGTGCCGGAGCTACCACCGCTCCAGACGGCAGGGCCGGGGAAGGGGAAGTCCTTGAAGCCGCCGTAGATGCTGAACTTGGCGTAGGCGTCGGTGGCCTTGTAGGCGCCGGGGAACTTGACGGTGGGGCCGGGGGTGCCGGATCCTCCGCCGGTCACCTTGACCTGGACGCAAGAGACGTAGTGTTCGGGCTGGTTGACGTGGGAGCGGTGGACGCCAATGTGCTCGAAACGCAAGAGGTACTCTCCGCTGGGGGTGTCCTTGGGGATGGTGGCAGACATGGTGTCCTTGTCGTAGGTGCACCAGGCGTTGGTGGTGAAGTCACCGCCCTTGTTGCAGACGCCCTCTTCCTTAATTTTGAACCAATCAGCTAGAAAATTTGTCAGATTTGCGTACAGGACTTAAAAGAATGGCAAAATTTACCTGAGCCGTCGTAGGCCTTGACGTTGTCGTTGGGGGCACGAGACATGTACACCAGACCGGGACCGGGGTGCTGCATCTTGGCGCCAACGCCGAGGCGGACCTTGACCTCGGAACCGGCGTTGACAGTCAGGACCTCAGTCTTGCCGGCGTTGGTGAAGGCACCCTGGTTGCACCTGATATCGGGGCCATCGACAACGGAGTTGTCACGGATGTCCGCGGCAGGGTTGGACGAGAACTTGATGGGGTTGTACTTGGTCGGGCGGGTGAAGTCGCGGATGTACTTGAAGGACGGGCCGGCGGCGCCGTTGACGAAGGTCGAGTCGAAGAAGTAGTGGGCAGAGGCCACCTGGGCGACAGCGCCGACGAGAACAGCAGAAACCTTCATTTTGACTGTTGGTGAGAGAAGCTTTTGAAGACTCGATATGTGACTTTGAAAATGGGTGCTAAGGCGGCAGGCAAGCTGGCTGGATTGTAAAGAGAGTCTCTAGGACTGTTGCAAGCGAAACGATCGAATGAAGAAGAAAAAGAGTGAAAGCTGAATCGAATGCAGCAATCGAATGCAGCGGTAGTGAATGTAACTGGAGATGTTCTCTGGAGAGGCAAAGAGAGATCAGAACATGTTGGCGCCGCCGTGAATATGTTATATATATTCAACGAGAGCTGGCCTTGGAACGCCAGTATTCTCAAGGGGCCTGCACTCCTGGGCTGCTTGGCCGAGTGTACGAGATCTTCGGACGCACTCCGAGCCTCCACTGTCTGCGTTCGCGCAGCACACTGCCTTGATTGGAGTGTGGCCAGGACATTTCTGGTTATGGCTTGATCTTGCCGCCCACCGATGTATCAACTGGCCAGGTTCGCTGCAGAGGCTGCACACCCTGCATGGTAGTTTCTGATTAAAGGAGACCCGCCAAGATGTTTTCGAGATTGGTCCCGTCGTGAAGAGCCGGGTTGGGTCCCCGACTTGGCGGTATCAGTTACTGATGGCTCGTTGGCGCCCCCCCATCCTTCATCGTTTCCTTCTGTCTGCAATAAAGTAGATTGCCAAATGGATACGCCGGTAACCTCAGGATTGCTCGACGCCAAGTATACCCTGGGCGGGAGTGTTGCCGCGTCCCCGCAGCTTCACTTAATATGTCATGCAATATGAAAATCGCGCTTACAGGAGCACACGCTAGACTGACTGGCTGTAGGGTTCCCCAACTCAATGATCTACATAGTAACGTGTAGTAAGGGATTGGCAACATGATGCGCCCGTAGCATGTCTTCGGATCCAGCCGGTCCCACCTCGGTGATCATACTACTACTACTGTATGTAACTGTATGTAAGCCCATGGGCAAGCTACCGAGCTGCCGAGGTATTCTAGCCCGGCAGCGCAGAAGAGGCCAGAGGAAAGACGGGGGAAAAGTATCACACACGCTTGACCATGATGAGGTGGCATATCCGCGCCTAGCGTTGCCTCTTGTATTTTCCCCTTTCTGCCCTCTTGGCGTCGTGCCAAATAAACAATACGGCTCCACACCCGATCTCCCTGTCATTCGATGCACACGCCGCCAAGCTCCGTTGGATACGGAATTGTTTGCGACACGACACCGTACACCGCAGAGCCGCCAGGCCGTCTTGTCACATCGAGAGGGGCAACAATATATTCGTACATGGAATCCATGACTCCATGTCTGCGTAGGTGGGCTGGGTGGGTGTCTGCTACGTATTCCCAACGGTAACGGACAGTACGCACACCGAGCCTTGTGCAGTCTGGTGGAATAGAAAGTTCAATATTCGTACGTCAGTAAATAGGGGAAGCCGAGACGGGACCGTTGTCGATGCAATTTCGCCCTCTCTGGATCCCGTCAGAACTTGCAGCCACGAAACGGCGAAAGGTCCCGCACGACTGGAGCATGAGGAGCACTCATTCCTCCAACAGGCATGGGGCAAATGCGGTTTGCCCACAAAACCGACTCCCCTCGTAATCGTACTTCGGGAAAGTCCCGTAAGCGCAATGCCAAGCCATAAGGGGCTGGGATAGTACGACCGCTCGCCCACGGGAGGCTCTGTTAGATGTTGGTTAGTGCGTCTCAGGCATGTCAGGTCAGGATGAAGTCACCCAGCAGCTCTGCTGCACGATGCTGCTGCTCCTTTGACAATCACGACCAGACGGCATTCGACATTCTCCATCTCAACTTTTGATGTTCCCGCTGACTCATGAAGTGTGCCCTGTACGATCTAGATGAGATCAGCTGGAACCTCAAAATAGACGTGAGACCCCCCGCCAACTGCCAGAAGCGCCATCGTTGTAGCTTTAAGAATTAGCTGCAGAGATAAAGAAGAAACCCACATGCAGTGCGGCTTGCATCTATACTCACCACAGTGCCTTATCTCGGCCCAGAGCAGACATAAGCTTGAAACTCCATGTCGGGTCTGCAATTTGGCAATCTCGTAAGGGGGAGGGCGCTCTATGATGTACCCTGTATGGACTTACGGCCTGCGAGTTTCACATTTACGATGCACTACGTAGCAAGGGCGCTAACTCCAAGGGGCTCATCCCATGTCGTCGGTTCTGCTTACCGAAAATCTATAGGCGCGGCGGCTGGGCCCTGCAATCCCTGTTTGGACGATGGCGGGCTGAATATCCATCCTGTACTTACCAATCAATACTGTTATGCGCATGGGGGGGCCTAGTCAGACTCACTCACTTCCAGACGTCCGTTCACTCGTTTGGTCTTTAGGAACCAACACATTGCATTCGTGGGCTTTGCGCGGTCATCTCAATGACTACCACTGAGCTTTGCCGCGAATGCAGTGTGAGCGCTCGCTGCTTCGGCAACTAAGCAACAATGTTGTTCCCTCTGGCGCAGTCGTCGTCCTCGCAACAACAATACGTCCATGTGCCGACGTCAGATGTCTCCCGGGATCCCGACTTTGCTGACGAGAAGCTCCTCAAGGTAGCCTCCGAACGACCTTGGTCAAGATGCTTCAAGTTCTCAGCGCTTGTCTGCGCCGCCATTCTTGGTCTGTCTGCGGGTTTTTCCCTGGGATACACGTCGGGCTACCACTGGCGACCTGACCTTTCGCGCACCGAGACACCGGCTGATGCATCCGGGAGCTGCGAGAACCCATACTTCAGAAGAGAATGGAGGAGCCTCTCAAAACAGGAGAAAAAAGACTACCTTGATGCCTTCCAGTGTTTCATTGACTCACCATCTGTGATGGGGCTGAACGGATCGCTGTACAATGATTTCTCCTGGGTCCATAACCTCGTCGCCCACAGCAGTGAGTCCTCGATGAATCATATGTTTACTTCGCTGGTGCCATGATTACTAGAGCTGACACTCTTTACGTAGCCCACACGAAAGCACCTTTCCTGACATGGCACCGACGCTTCATCTTCGTCTACGAGAAGTACCTTCAAAAGTCGTGTGGTTACAAAGGGGCGATTCCGTAAGCGACTAATATACCCCTTGCCGTAGATCAGTAGATCATGTCAGGCTTTTGCAGTTTGGCTGATGGACACGACGTGCAGATTCTGGGACTGGACCCTAGATTGGGACGACATCACCAACTCGCCAATATTCGACAGCAAGCTCGGTTTCGGCGGTGACGGAGATCCAAAGGCACCCGAGCACCAGAACGCCCATTGCGTCACCGACTTGCCCTTTAAGAACCTGAGGCCGCAGTGGTACGGGAGCGCGTATGACCCTCACTGCCTTTCCCGATCGTTCAACGAGGACTGGTTAGCGCACTACATGAACCCGGAGGCGTTAGAAAAGGTCATGGCAGCGACGAACTACGAAGAGTTTTACCTCGCCCTGGAGATGGGGCCCCACGACATCATCCCGCTGGGAATCAGGGGCGATTTCACAGCCTTTACCGCACCGAACGGTACGCTCTCCGTCACTTCACCCCTACCCCACCTTCCCACGGGTTTTCGCTCCAACTTTGAGAAGAGCCTTTTTGGCTAACGTGCCGATGAATCTAGACCCCATATTCTATCTCCACCATGCACAGCTTGACAGGGTCTGGTGGCTCTGGCAGATGCGGGACAAGAACAATCGAGTGCACGACTACGGCGGCGAGGGCGATCGCGGCAATGTCAGTCTGACCGATACACTCCCGCTGGCAGGCTTGGATAAAGACTTGACAGTGGCCGATATAATGGACACGGAGGGAGGCGAGATGTGCTATCGCTACATGTATTCATAGAAGCAAAGCATCCGTAAAATTCCAAGGGGGAGAGGGATAACGAAGAAAATGTTTCGAACAATACTATTTTGAAAATCTGCTCTAGCCACCAGAAGGTGTCACTTCGAAACCTATTTATCATCGGTGCAAAGCGTTCCTCAACATTCAACGCAACGCAGTTGTTCCCGGTGTGTCATTAACCAATAAAACACGACTATAAGAAAATGCGAATTCCTCTGGTTGAGGTCCACGAGCGCCAGAGGTCAATCGCCGCAAGTACTTGTAAATTACCATGGAGTGCGTTCCAATCAACCAGAAACTTCTTTCAATCAAACATTATACCTCTTAGCGTTGAGCCATGTTAAGTACTGTGTCGTGACTTGAAGAGAGAACAGGGCATAGAAGAATAGAGTAAGTGATGCTTAATAAATCGAGGAAATATTGTTGCGCTATACAATCGCCATGCGTACCTGCATAATGAGTACAAAACGTGCGGGATAGCATATACACGCGCTGCTCTAAGGAGCCTCTACATAGTCAAAGTTCTCGTGACTTCTTTCCCTCCTTTATCTTTCCTTGTGCTCATATATCCTTTTGTCTCCAAATCAACCACGCACTATACTCACGCACCTTACAGACCAATTGTTACACAAGACGCAACCGATAGAACAATGAGTGTAACTTTTCGACTAAAATAGAGTTAGTAAGAAAAGAAAACCATCGAAGTGATACTACTAGTACAAGGTAGAGTGGTTAATCCAAGGCTAGTCAACCTAATGAGCCCAGCAAGTCCCGTAACCACCGGACCAGTTGCTCAACACTAATCATAATCAATTTTAGTATCTATTCCGTTGTACAGAGTTGATGTTAGCTTTCCCCTCTTCGTCTGATTATCTATTGCAGAAATGCTAGCTTTGTTAAATAGCTACATGCAGTGGTATATTCTTGCAAACAAATTATACCGACTCCGATGCCAGGTTTTCTACCTTGTTGAAGTATGTTACGTCGGCATACCAACATAGCATAAAACAAGGCTATTCGGATGGGGCGGTAAAGCTCTAGGCCACGCAACCTAGTCAATTGTAGACCGTCGCAACAGAGGCAGAGAGGGACGGAAATAGTCTGAGATGCGTCCCGGAAAAAGACAGCTAGCGTTGGTCAATCAGTACCATGAAATCATTCTTGTATGATACAGTTCTAGCGTATAGCCTTGTATACCTCGTAAAGCAAAAAGATAATGAATTTATTGGTACGAAAGGGCCGACGCCCACATCACTGGTTTTCGTTGACGCCACTTACTATTATGATGCCAGGCATTCTTGAGGCCCTGGGTGAGCCGAATTCTGAGTCCGCGTGACTTCCTATCACGTTGCCAAGCCTGTTCTAAGTTTTGGGCTTCACTTTATACATCCACTGGTAACGGCTTCCTTGACCTAATAACAATCATACACGCGAGTGCCAGCTCACGCTTTTGGAACTACAACTGCTGTACGGCACCTGATACTAAAACACACCTTATCCAGCTAAAAGGTTCCCCAATTCGCGCAACATTCTCAGACTGCCACTCCGGTTCGCCCGATTACAAGGTTGCGAGTGGTCCGGCTGCATATGAGCAACATACCTGTACTATGTATACAGTGGCAATGTAGGCGGAAAACAGCATTCCGTGTCATGCCTTCCCATGATCTTAGACGACAAGATGGCTCGAGCGTAATCCCGAGGAGACACGTCGTTAACGCCGGAAACTTAACCTAATCGCTGCGCGCAACGCCCCACCAGCCGATCTAAGGACAACAATATACTACGTAGTGACCCGTTGCGACATAACAGAAGGGGGGGATAAGCTTCTTTCGACGGGACGGACGCCGGGAGAAATTTTCATTGGCCCGGAGCGGGAGTTACTCGCTTTCCGAGTTTCCAGATTCATAGTCACGCTGCCAGTTCCGCCATAACACCCAAATATTACTTGCGAGTGTGACTGACACAGCGGGCCCAGATTCGGCCCACTGATTAAGGTTGCGACTCGGGTTGACTTTACAGTTGTCAGCAGCACTGAGCGTTATAGGTAGGGCTGGCTCTGGCTCCGTGTCGCAGAGCGAAGCGTCGGCGTTGTCGGCGACGCCGTCAGGACTATTGCCAGTCGTGTTGGTGCGCCTCCTTTCAAACCTCCGGCTCTGGCGTTGATGCCCAGGAGTCGATCGAGACCGACGGCCGTAGCTTGGCACATGAATGATCGCCTTCTCGCGTAGCTTTGCCGACGAGAATTGGCTGGAGATAGACATACCTATGACTCGTCGATTCCCCATACGGGCAGGCAACTCTTGTCGGCTTGGCAATCTTAGGACAAGGAAGCCAAGTTTCTGCCTTGTGTCGCATCGGCCAGAACGACTCCTTTCAGGGGTGTGCCAAGCCAAGATCATGGACCGGTATGACAGGTTGCTACGGGGCTTGTCCAAAAAAAATTTTGATTGTCCATTGGGCGCTGTGGTGGTCCGGAGAGCTGGGTCTCTTCTTAACTCACATATCCATCCCGATTCTTAACGTATCAAACGGGCAAACTGACAGCTTGGCGATGCAGCCGGCGCGGCGCTGGATCAGTGTCTTGGACTCTTGGCCCGCCCAACCACCATTCCATACGATTCATAGCCTGGATCCTAAGTGGTTGGGTTCAAATTCATCCATCACTGGAACTCTCGATCCAGTGCTGGTCCGTTAACTCTTTTTTAAATTCACCTGCGTCTACCTACGCTCCCCATCCTGCAGGAAGATTCCCTCCAGACAGGGTTTGTCGCAGGTTTCGCAAGTTGTGCCCAAGGCCAAATACGGACGTCCCCGCCGGAAGCAGAGCGGCACAAGACTTGCGACGTTTCATCCTCATGGACCTTCCCGAGGCCGCCATTGTGCTGTGCCTGGAGAGCCCTCGGAAACCTGAGCTTCGCCCAATACCACCCCCGGGCTTCCCTGGAAGAAACCCAGATCATGACGAATCGGAGGGCTGATTGATGCGTGGGGGTGTTAGTTCCCGCTCTTAGCACCCTCGGTCGCATCCGGGGGACACGAAGCTATGATCGCTGGTCCGACCATCAGTACCCACGCATAGATGCCATTCACTCAAGAACCGGGATCGCGTGGCTACTATGCTGTGGCTCGCGGTATTTGTAGTCTCGGGGCCGCTCGCATGGACTGTTGCCGCTCTGTTCCATCTGATCTTTTCCCAGCCCGTCTCGTCATTCATTTCCATTGTGCTGGACACTCGTTTGTTTCTTCCGTTTACCTGAACCCCACAAAGGTCCTTTCTTCACTGCAATCCAGACTATTTCTCCATCCATTCCGCTACCACGAGTCGGTTGATAGATAGTCTTAGCAACCACTTCAAAATGCTCTACTCAGTTACTGCTGCAACGGCACTCCTCGCCGCCATGGTCTCCGCCCATGGTAACATCGTCTCTCCTCCCGCTCGTGCGGCTGGTGCGGCCATGGCCGCAGCCTGCGGACAGGCAAGTGTCAAGGCTGTCACAGCAGACCCTACCATCCCGCTTGAGGATCTCGTCAACCCTGCTGCAACCTGTAAGTTGGTATCCTGCTGCGGTCCCAAGGCCTCCTTCGCTAACAATCCGTTCCCCCTTTAGGCCAAGTGAACCTCTGCCGAGGCGCAAAGTTTGAAGACAACAAGGCCAACGTCCAGACCTTCACCCCGGGCCAGGTCGTCAACATGAAGGCCGAGATCCCGATTCCCCACGAGGGTCCCATGAACGTCTCGATCGTCGACACCGCCACAAACACGGTCATTGGCGAGCCGCTCATCGTCTTCGACAGCTACGCGGACGAAAACCTCGCACAGCTGCCTGCCAACAACACCGACTTCGACATCACCATGCCCACCAACCTCAAGAAGGGTCAATGCGCCACGGGAGGCGCGTGTGTCGTGCAGTGGTTCTGGTTCGGCACCAACGCGCAGCAAACGTACGAGAGCTGCGTGGACTTTGTGATGGCTTGAGTGGTTTATATAATGCTTGTCTGCGTCTGCAGGCCACGGGAGGCTTTTTGAGGGCGTTTGAGCACGTAGATCGGGGTCGCTTCAGTCTAAATACTACACGGTCATGAGCAAACTTATTTGGTCTGGCAGGGGTCACATTACCCAAGTAGTACTCACTCCCTCCCTTCGTCCAGAAGTGGAGCGTCCCGTGAACATGGCTGCACAACTCAACCAGGTGACCTGTACCTGAATCAGACTACACTGCCTTTCACATTCACATGGCTGTCAATCGAAGCCTTGTGTTTTGCTGATATACCTACTCAGGCCAATCGCTGAGTTTTAAGGGGGATGGCATTTTCCTCTATCATGTTCAATGAGGCCGTTGAGCAGCGCACGCAGACTGGTCGTCACCGAAGACCGGTTCACTTTCGCCTTGGAAGGCAAAGTCATTTTCACCCGGTGAATTGATAATTCTTTGGGTCGGCTTTACAAGGTTGGCGCCATGGTTGTTGAGCAAGCGTGGAACATAGACACTGGGTGCTGTCACGCAACTCTATTATGTCGTCCAGCCCGGGTGACTTTGGTGAAATAGTTCGCCTCGAGTACCAGAGTTACTCAGGACAGGAAGTATATTACATATTAGACGATACCCTGGGGTCAATAGGAAGCCCTCGAACGCTATGCAAAATCTGCGATCACATGGATGAAATTAATGTTTTTTCATGCGAACAAACCGATGCGTTCCTAGGAGGGGACAAACGTCAAAAGTATCGAGTGTCACGATAACCTCATGCATTTCCACCCTCTATAACTGCATTGCCATGTGCGATATCACTTGGATTTTCACAGTCGTTATCCTATACATAGGGCCTCCCTTTCTGTATTCCTGCTTTCATAAAACGAAGCCTTTTAGACCTGAATTCCCCTATGCGTGCTGCTGTGTGCTCTAACTCGTGACATTGAGGTCACCCCGCTGTTATCTCGTGAAATCGCGCCAGGTGTGAGAAAAGTAATTTATGATTGTATTCCAAGAGGTTATGCACCAATTATTTAAAAAATCCTACCTCCATCTGAATACACGATTCCTTCTCTGTCTTGATCATCCCAGAGAATTACAAGGATTATTCATGTCTTTCAATGCCGAACTGCTACTATAGCTTACTCATTCTCCGTCACCTTAATGACAGTCGATTTGAACTTCCTGGCAGAAATCTTACGGTTAAACAGAATGTCTGCCTCACGGTAAGACCGGTGCTTGAGTTCAGGAAGGAAAAAGTAAGCCATAACCCAGCAGACACAGGCGGTACCACCCCAGACGTAACCGCACTTGCCCGCGAGGTTCCATCCCGTGGGGTTCAGCATCTGCGAAGCCAGAAATATCATGGGGATTTCCGCAGCGTAGTAGGCGGCACGGCCAACAGCGGTACTCAGAGCGCGAAGTCTGACTGCAGAAGTCTCGGCAATGATGCTGTATGAAATCGGGCCGATAGTACCGGCGAAAACGAAGCCAATGACGATGCCGAGAATGGCCTGGGCGTAGCTGGTCGTGGAAGACTGTTGGATAGAGGCGCAGATGCCGAGAATTATGAGAAGCACAATGTTGGTAACCGTGCCCCAGAGATAGATTGTTCGGCGGCCGAACCAGGCGGTGAGGGGCCAAGAGAGAGCGTTGGAGAAGAGTCCAAGGCACGCGCCGATCATGCTAAGATCGAAAGCGCGATCATGGCTGATTCCAGCTTCTGGGATGGGGAGTCAGTCGTCGATACTACACCAAGGGGATTGAAACGCGGGCGTTACGTACGCTCGAAGAAGAAAGTTGCCTGGTTGCTAATCAGATTACCGGCAAAGTTCTGCGATGCGTACACCAAGCAGATGATGGTGGTTCGCCTCAGATCGATGCCCTTGAACAGGTCGAGAATAGAAGGACTACCCCACAACTGGTCCTCAATCTCCACGGTTCGCAGAATCATGGCATATTTTTGCTGATTCTGTTGCGTGGTAGCATTGGAAGCACCTAGACGCTTGATCGAGCGAAGGGCCTCCTCCTTGCGTCCGCGCCGGAGAAGCCACCAAGGGGACTCGGGAGCGAAGAAGAGAATTACCATGAGCGGGGTCTATGAGACACAACCATCAGCTTCTGTGTGTGTTCCATTTGAAGTGAATGAGGGAGGGAGGAGAGGGGACTTCTCACAGGGAAGATCCACTGCAAGGCAAGAGGTCCTCGCCAAGCCCACTCATCTTCTCGCTTGCTGTACCCAAGGCTGACGCCGGCGAGAATGATCCCGCCAATGGACCAACTCATTTGCAGAGTGGCTGTACAGGCGCCTCGAAGGGCGAGAGGAACAATTTCACTGGCATAGGCAGGGCCAATGGCAATAAAGAAGCCCCAAGGTACGCCTTCTAACGCCTGCCCAACCGTAAGGACTTCGAGGGAGTCGGCCTGGACGGCTCTTGTTAGGAGACGGGCTCGAGACATGTTCAGGCCTCACGACTTACGAAGAAAGAAACGAAAATAGTGGCATTCATGAGAACCAGGGCGAACATGATAGTCAAACGGTAGCCGAAACGATCGACAACGGGTCCAGCGAGGAAGACGCCAACAAAAGCGCCGCATTGCCCGGCTTGGAAAAGCGCGCTTTGCCATTTGGTTTCGATGACATACTGGCCGCCTACAAGGACACCGTAACGTTTTTGAAAGGCGCTCTGGGCGACGAAGTTGCCGTTCAGGAACATGTCGAACGATTCCATGACCTGATTACTCGGGCGTCAGCAGTTGTCCGATTCATCCGTATGGGCCAGCCGAAGGGCGGGACGGGGTCAACTCACAATCGTGAAGCACACAATGAAGGCCCAGAAGCAGGCCTTGGGGTGAGTTTTGGCCGCCTCCCACAATCCGTGTTTGTGTTCCTCGTTTTCGCCATCGAAGGCGTCGTTCATGAGATCCGCGTCGGCCAGCACCTTGGCGTCCGACGCGTCAGCGCGGCCGGAGCCCGCGTGTTTCTCGTCGACATGATTGGCGGCCGTGTGTTTCTCGCCGATTTGGTCGGCATCGTGCCCCGTGACGATTCTTGTAGACATCTTTGGGCTCGGATCGCTGAACGGCTCAGTTGAGGAAACGATCAAAGACGCAAAGAAATCGAGGAGGCCAAATGAAGGGGGGACGTAGCCAAGGTCGATCAAGTGGCGACCAACACGGACAGACACTACAGTCAAGAGTTAAATATTCGGGGTAAAGAATTTTATCTTATATCACCTGGACGCCTCTGAGGGGCGGGTAGCGTTCAATGTTACCGATCGCAACTCTAAATGGCCTATTACGACATCCTTAGTCCCATTGAAGCGTAGGTATTGATTCATAAGACGGAGCAATCAAGTGGCATGCTTCTTCTTGCCTTCAGGACTTGCAGATTTATGGCAGGAGATAAACTTTGTATCGCCGTCTTTCTCGTTGGCACTAGAGAGGAGAGGGAGGTCTTTGGGTTACCTGAACGGGGGCGGGGAGTAGAGACAAACACATGGTCATCTTTTATTCATCACCCTGGAACTTGAGAAAGGCCACTCTTGTACTTATGTCACCCATGGATCACGGCATGGACCACAGCATGGACCGGCAACCAGGGACCGCCTGCAGGCTATAGATTGACTCAATGCTGTGTCTCGTGGGAACTTGGGGCATGTAATTTCTCCATAGGCTCCCTCGACACAAGAACGCTGAGGAGGGCCCGGCTATGCTTTCGGTTAAGTTGCCTAAAGCTACCCATTGCATAAAAGCTATACCTTGAGCCGGCGTTGCACCCGATCTCACTGGCTGGTGGAGAGGAGGCTCAAAAGTTTGCTTCTTGGCTCACCCATGGAGTCTAGTGGAAGTAACGCCCAACGGAAACTAACGCCTCGGTCAAGTACTTCAAAAGACAGCCATCATCTGTCTCCATTTCCGAGAGCTTAAGAAAGCGGGTGGACCATAGTTAGAACGCCACTTGAAAAGCCAGCAAGGCTTGCCCATCGGTAAAGAAGGAGTTCTCTCCACCCAAAGGGGGGCCCAAAGGGTTTTTGACGCCGAATGACGTGACGACAGTAAAATAGAACTGGGTCTGGAAAATGCGAGATGCGGCTTGGTGTGTACTGTGCCATCGACTTCCTGTCCCTCGTCTGGCCGCATTGACCGTCAAACGCCCCAGTAGCACCGCCAAAAAGGTCTCAAGCCGAAAGTTAGTGCGGGGAAAACCTTAAAAGCTTGCCTTTCTGGCCCATGCAACGCCAGACCAGGAACTTGCTTGTTGGATTGTTAGCGTAACCACACGTCAGGCCTCATCGCCCTCAATACTCTAATGTGCTTATACAGCCTAGGTACATATAGATGCTGCAACAGCGTATCAGCAGGATCATTTCAGCAACTACGTAGTAGTTCTAGAAACCTTGTACTGTGCTGAGTATTGGGAACGATACTTAGACTGTGTTCTCGGACTGTATTATCAATGTTGTGTACATATACATATGCCACCTTAAGAGACGCCACTTTATATCTGTACCTTTCAAGTAGTAGTGGTAGTTCAATTTCCCAACCTCGGCAGACTGTCAAGCCGCCGACTTGAAAGGACCGCTTCGGCTTTGAGCCGAGCCTGATTCCCGCTTCCGCTGGGCCTCTCCACCATCATGTCCTCTCCATGGCTTTCATGAGCACGATGGACAATCCAGCATCGGCACTCTCATGATGCCGCGTCCAATACATTAGTTTCTACTTGATCACTCGCTTAAGTGCTTACTGAAGATAAGACATACTACACAAGTACATATGAGAGCCTTGATCACATTATTCCATGAGAAGATACTAGTTCCCGAAAAGCAGTTCTCTCCAATGTGCCACATGAATGGACTCTTTAATAGACCTGCTTTTAATAATATCGATTTGGCACAGATTTGCATTGCGCTTCCTTGTAAATATTTGTCACTTTTTCAAGAAAGCCCCAAAGGCAGTCAATCTATCTTGGGTATGAATATGGAGTCCATGATGGCTTGCAACCGTAACACTAGTACTGTATTGCGACCACCTCATTGGCAGCTGTCACAAGAAGTGGTACTACTTTCGTTACCTATTTTCTTTTTGCATATACCTAGTCACGGTGCTCGGTGACGATGATAGCGGACGCAGTATCTGATAAAATCACGAAGAAACGTTGGGATAGAGAAATATAAGGTTGGAGATGGCAGAACTCAATGACATGATATTCGATATCTTCAATGAGTATGTCCAGTCCATGCATGAGCAAATGCCAGCAATTGAAAGATAAAGAATAAAATAAAAAGGAAAAAGGAAAAAGGAAAACCCTTCCTCAGTGGGTGTCCTCCCAATGCTCAAATCGCCCAGGACAGGGATACAAAGATTGATTCGGAGCCTAAGAAGTTGTATATGCACTGACGTCAATACCATTGAACAAGCCGGGGTATGCAGAGCAGAGGTTGGGTAGCTTTACGATATCTCAGGATTCAATAGCAATATCAAAATTACATGTATAAGTATCCAAGATACCGAATCCAGGAGGTATGGCGTTCTCTAAAATAAAAAAGATAAAAAAGCAAAAAACAAGATACGTACCGCCGGAATCTCCAGAGCACCGAGTTTATGTGTCAATGAGAAGGGGATTGATTGATTGGCTGCTGGTGCAGTCGGAATCAATGGACCTGATTGGTATACAAACTGTCAGCTTTTCGAGCCGGGCCAAACCTACGAATAGGAACTCATATGCTTGGAGTACCCCTGCAACGGGTGAGATAAGCGCGGCTACGTTATGATACGAGAACCTTTCGTAGCCTGAAAAAAATAAGCGAGCACGTCTGAATACTGCACAACCTGAGATGACCCCTAAACTTTGCGACATGCGGATGCACACCGGTGCAGGGGGTGAACTCAACTAGACTGCCCAAGGATGGCCTTCTGAGTCGTCCGTTACCGATACATGGTCTACCGACACTCTCCGGTGGATGTTGATAGGATGCCGCTTGATCGTCCATCGGCTAAGCAGCCGTGGCAGGGCGTCACGGACCCCAAGCTCCGTAGGCAGCTCCAAAACCGCGAGAATCAGAGACTGAGCCGTAAGTAAGCCACATCTGCTCCGGCTTTGTTGGACCATATGGAACTATCGCATGTCTTGCAGGGAAAAGAAAAGCTGCACAGCGGGAAGCCATCAGACAGGCCCTCGAGGCTCGTCGCGCCAATCCCGCAACAGCACCCAAGCCAATTTTGCCAAAGCCGGCAGGAGTCCAACCACTCGATACCGATCAGCCAAAACCCGTGGCCCTGCAAAGCGATGGGGCTACTTGGGTGGGAAAGGGTGATACTGCCGTATGTCGCCGTACCCATCATGTGGAGAGTCAGCAGGTACTTCGCGCGCCAAGGCGTGCAGTTCCAAGAGGGATCAGTACTTTCTCTGCAGCGCACCCCGATCTGGTCGACGCCCATTCTCTCCGGGTCTTCCAATATAGTAAGTCTACGTAATATTGCAGCTACGAAAGGAGGTTGTTGATCCGTATATTCTAGCCATCACCGAAGTGTTGCCTACCGTAGGTGTCCGAACGGCTACCAAGGAGCCTCTTCATAGCGCACTTTTTCGTTCTGCCATGTCAGATCCACTGGCTTTCCATGCTGTTGTAGCTGGGGGGGCATCTCACCTCAGATTCCTCAACAATTCCATCGAGGATAACCGACTCCTCTTGAAAGTTCAGAGTCAGATCGCTCGCACAGTTCGTCAGCAACTCTCCACTGGCATCACCACAATCTCGGATACTGTGCTATTCTCCATTATGATCATGTCCGTCGATCAAAGTCCATACCTCCTATCGCTAGCACCCGGAGATCGCTATGTCGGTGACTTCGATTCCCCAGTCAAACCTTTCGGCGGATTGTTCTGGCAGGGCCTCATTGATTTCGTGCCTACGCACACTTCCATGTGGGTGCATCTTTTGAATGCCAGAGATCCCTCGAGTGATACGTTGCCGGGACTTATTGATTGGCTGCAGGTCAGCGATCTACTGAGAGCCAGCGCACTGTTACGGAAGCCCGACATGGAGATACAGGAAACCTACCGCTTACAGGCGGACAAAGCGGCTGCCATCCGACCTCACGCGAGCGAGGCGGATGTCTTTCCCGTTGACCCACACTTCAAGGACATCATCCTTGACATGAAAGAATGCTGCCGGCTTATCGGCACCCTTTCTGGACGCGAAGACCCCCTATCCCCCGAAGCGAGCGAGTTCGTCCAGTACCGAAATCTGATTCTCTACCGGCTCTTGTCGCTGCCACCTGGGGTGTCAGATATTTGCCGTCTGACTGCGCTAGTCTTCAATTACGGTGTTTTGTACCCTTTTCCAGACCCGCGCATACAGTGGAATCTGATCGGCCAATTGGGTGCCGTTCTTTTTGATCCGCAACACACCACCAATGAGGATGCAGGTCTCCTGCTTTGGGCAGCGGTGATTGGAGGCATCGCGGCTGCTGGCACCATGGCCTATGACTCCTTCGCCGAGAGCGTCAACACGTTTGCCGGCCTGCTTCGGTTGGAGGATTGGTCCCAAATCGCGGCTCATCTGGAATCCTTTATTTGGCTCGAGCGGGCATGCGGTGTTGGTGGGAGGAACCTGTGGGCGCGGGCGTTGGCGTTGAGTAACAAAGGTTCCGGGTACCTCCACTTGGCATCTCGGCCCAAAGCTATTATCGAGGAATACGTCGACTGACGAGTTTGTCGACGGCGTCAAAAGCACATAAGTTTAACACAGTCTATCAGATTCTGCGTGGCCTTGTACCGATTCGTAATCATATTCTCGTCTTTTACCGTCTAAGATGTATCATGAATTCGCACTCTCTGAATGAAGTAATGGTTGGAGGCGTGTGCAGCTAGTCTGACTCGAGTGTGCCAAGGCCAGTTGATAATCTATCGGTCTGGCAAACCTTCAGTTTCCCATATCCAATCGCCGTTTGGTCAAGGGTATCTGATCCTTCGCACAACTGCTGGGGTGCCTACCTTCCGCATCTTGACCTAGTAAGATGTTTGGTAGAAAGCCAAGACTATAAAACCCCCTCTATCACAGTGATTACTAGAGTGATCCTCACGGAGGATCAACTAGTAACTTAGTAAGCTTAGTTCCTGCCAATTTTGTTCTGGCGCAGGAGCGGAGGATGGACTTTTGAAACTGCTCGTATTGAAAAGGAAATCGGCATGTCAGACTAAAGACCGACATGAAGCAGAAAAGCACATGGAGTCTTTCTACCAGATCTCAAACTTGGTCTGGGTATATAAAGCCATAAATGCAAATCGTTCGGCAATAGGAGGCATGTGTAATTACTCAAAGCAAATACAGCAACGTCTATTGTTAACTCGACCTACTTTCAGCCGCACAAAACATCAAAATGAAAGTTGCGGCCATCTTTTACGTTCTGGTTGCCAGCATTGCCAGCGTTAACGCTGTTGCAGTGAACGAGTACCCTAACACTGTCAGAGCTCCTGTAAGCACAGTCACAAACTAACATGTTGAGGCCCTTGACCAGGACTAACAATCGACAGATCGAAGCCCGCTGCCACTGCGACGGCCACTGTTGCGGCGGCAGTTGGTGCACAGACTATGAAGTTGGACCATGCTGCGACGGTGTTCCCTGCTGAAAGAAGACCGAATGGGGTTCCAAGGATGGGACTGAGTTGTCGTGAAATTTGGTAGTCACAAGTGGGGGAGCATGAACCATCATAGTCGACAGTCATTTTGAGCCATATAATGCAATTCACAAAGTGTTGCATTTCAACCAGACTCACTAAAGCAGGAGTGCAGTGGGAGCAAGTCGTTTGCTCGGATATTCTCTGTGCTTTCGCCCAGGTAAACTCTATCGATCTAGTAGTTGATTCTATTAGGAAAATGCCATCAGCGGACCATGCAGTTGCTTGCAAGTGAACCCAGAAACAAGAATGACTTGTTTCGTTGCGCAAGCTTTCTTGTATTCAAATATGTTCCTCCTTCCGCAAAACCAAATGATTTGGCTGAATGGACAGTGCGCGCATGCACCTTAAGCCACTTGAAATGCCGCCTATCATTTAGTCGTCGGACTCTGCAGATGCCTCCGGCTGCACTCGTTGCTCGGATAACTTCGGATCTCTCAACGCAAAGGCGAAGCCGATCATCGGTACACATATACACAACCCGGCAATGCACAGGAGCTTCTGTACACTCTTGTAGCTGTCGATGATGGCGTCTCGAATCTCTCCGCCAACAGGATAATGCTCAATGGCCGAGAACGGTGAGTTATAAACGGCTTGGGCCAACGTCGCGTTTGGCTGGAACGAAAGGTTGTGCTGCAACGTCGGGAAGAGAAGCTGGGTCCAAAGAGCGCCTGATAAGCAATTCCCCAAGGCACTACCGACATTGAAGATTGACAGGTAGAGACTGGTGATGACAGCGACGTGCTCACGGTCTGCAGATGCCTGGATAGACGCCTGGGTTGGGTATGCGAACAAGCCGCCCGCCAGGCCCATGATTATCTGCGCAGCAATGAGGCCTGATTGGGAGTCGGGGGTAGCCCCCCCAGGGTATAAAATAAGAATGCCGAACGATGCCGTGAAAATGCAAGCGCCTGCTATGATGATGCCTTTGAGTCTGCGGATCCTGTAAATGACGACGCCGATCATAAGTCCGCTGAAAACGCCGAAAAACGAAAAGAATGACAAGATGCGGGTTGCTGTCTCGATGGAGAAATCAAATGCCACCACAAGCACGGTATACAGATAGTTTCCTTGGGTCGACCATGCAAAGTTGAGAAGGCTTCGCACCGCCAAAGCCGACCAGACGCCACGGTCCTTGAGGAGGCGGAAAGGTATGAGGGGCGCTTGGGAATAGCGACTTTCCCAAAAGATGAAGGTGGGAATGCATGCCAGACCAAAAAGGAGGGGGATAATGATGCCGGGCGATCTCCAATGACTAGCGGTCCCACCGGCCAGAGTGAGGGGTGCCAAAGTGAAGGAGAAGGCCGAGATGAGGATGGCAAGACCGATGGTATCCAGTTGGTGAAATAGGTTAACCGTTGCTCTTTTTGACTCAGAGTGGGCCTCCAACTTCCGGGACCGGCGACCGAAGGAATAGAGAGTCGTGAGCAGCGGAATGGAGCAGACGGGTAGGATGATGGCCCACATTCCAATGCCCCATCTCCAAGACATCACGCGCAGTACAGCAGCCGTTACGTTTCCGCTGATCCACGTGTTGAAGACGAAAGGAATGGCCGGTATGTAGCTGAAGAATACCCGAGAGCGCATCGACGAGAAGTCGGCAACGAGAACCTCGAGAAGCAGGACGATACAGGTCCATCCGATCTGATACAGGATGGCGCCTACGCACAACAGCTCCACGGACGTTGCGCTGGCCTCCAGGGCTGTCCCGACAACGTAGAAGAGGATCGATGCCGTGATGGTTTCGAACCGGCCGTAGATGTCGGCAACTTTGGCGGCGGTGGGCTGCGAGGCCACGGCGACGACGCTGCGCAGGAGGTTGATGGTTGAATGAGTCGAATGAAGGTTGAGGCTCGAAGTAGCGTAGGCTTGGAACGCGGATCGGACCTGGCTGTCCAGGCCGTAGGCGCAGCCCACCAAGAAAATCCCGGCAAAGAGCCAAACGCGCTCCGTGCTGCTGAGCTGCCCCGCCGCGGTATCGATTTGCGCGACGCCGGGGAACGGATCTTGGGATGTTGTGGTGCGGTCGTCTCGGCTCGGTGCGCCGGCATAGGACGATGCGGATGCGTGGTCGGATTCGAGAAGTGGCGATGCCTCTGCGTTCGGGGCCGAAGCCGCCGTGCGCTTTGTTCCAAAGAGCGGCATTGCGCCCGGTTCTACCCTCTCGCGTTTATCGGATAGTGTATTCGGGCTCGGGGCAACTCTATCGCAAGCTTTCGCGGCGGCTGGGTGGCGAACGTGCCCGTGCCCGTACACTCAACGCCCAAAATCAACCTAGAGCTGATGACCGTAGAATGGACCATTCGTGAGATGGAGGGATTTTTTCCCCCCTTCTTCACTTTCGCTGGCTCGGCTATGCACCCAGTTTGCGCCTGCTCAGGGGTTTCAGTCAGCAGGGGTGGTTGCAACCTCATGGAAATGCTCGGAACGACCTACATAGACTTAGCCAGTATCAGGAGAGAGTTGATGGCCGATATTGCATGAGAGAATGAAAAGGGAAAGTTGGAAACAGTGCCATCGGTATATCGGAACAGCGAGCTGAAGGGTGCCTAAAATCCCACCTTGGTTCCGAAGGGGGGGGTAATCTCTGTCAGCAGGCGACCACCGGACGGACGGACGGGCGCCTAATGCGTCGGGTGATCAGATTAGATCATCTGATAAGATGCCCCCATATTTCCCTGCCAATCATTGCGTGTTATTCGGGATGGGCCGCCATAGCCGCTCAAATTCAATTTACGTTTCCCGCTTACTAAATATATATATATACACATATACTTTCAACACAAACACATCGCGGCTGAGTTACATGGTAGTAGGTATGGTTCTTTAAAATATGTCAGTTGAGAATATCATTTGTTTTTCGTTTGCTTGTGGGAAGACGCGCCGTGAAAAATCCCCCCTCCCCTCCGCGCTTTGGCCAATTTGCGATTTTTGACAACGGTAGAAGCTAGCGGGTATTTCGTCATTATCGGCCCGCTAAATCGTTCGGCATCGGCGGACCTCAGGTTTCAGACACGCAAGCTGTTGCGTTCGGCAAATGCATCGGCTGCCTACCGCGCCAAAAAAAAAAAAAAAAACCCCCCGAAGAAAGAAATAAAGAAGAAAAAAACGAAAAGAAAGAAGAGAAAAAAGGCGGAGGACTCATTTGCACTTGTGGGATTTCTGAACCATCGAGGGCCTCTTCTGTCCCCAAGTGTCCACAGCGGCCCGAGAAGCAAGCATCAAGGGTTTTCCGGGTAGCATCAAGGGATCTCACCCTGTCCCCGCCTATTGCGCTAACTGTGCTCGAGCTCACTCACGCCGTGAAAAACCGAGCCATCAGCACTAGAAGCTGGGAAGGAACATCCGCTCACAAAAACAATTGGCCATATACCCTCGAAACACATGACAAGATATCGACCTCCCATTTTCAGAATTCATGTTGCCTCGTATCATCTCCTCCTGCCTGTTCGTCTTATCGTCATCGCGGATCTCGACCAATATGAGGCGCCCGTTATTTCAAGCTTCATCAAGTGCCCGGCCGACTGCGGCGAAAATGGCCGTGGGTTTGTTGAATGCTCTAGAAGCTACTGTTCACAGCTATACCTTTTCTTGCCCGTCTCCATGTTCGTTCGGGTTTGATTTCAGCTGCATGCTCAACTGCCTGATACGATCCACCATTGGCTGTCGTATCGGATGCTTTGGCAATTTGGAAGTCTGAGATGGCGCCGTGATAGCTGTGTTCGACTGAACCAGATCGTGCATAGGAATCTTATTCGAATGCTCCCCTACCAACTCGGATATCGATGATTCCTCGCTGGATACAATGTGCCGTTCGTGGCCGCTGGATCTCATTATTGGCGTTCGTCGTGAATTCTCAGTGTTATTAGCCGCCGATCTGCTCGATCTCGATGAGATGTGCGTCATTTGAAGGAGTTTTGGGAACAGTGTTCTCCCAAACCCACGGCTGCTTGGGAGACAGGCTACAAAGATTCCTACGCCGAGCTCGATAGTAGACCAGATAGCAGTCTGGAACGAGCCGGCTAGCGTACAGCAATATGTCAGGATATTAGCAGACATGGCCAAGGTAAACAAGAGCTAACCTGTAAAGTTGTAGGATTTTGCAAAATCCCTGAGCACGTAGAGACGGTAGGCGCTTACTGCTGTCAAACTTCCAGAGGTTAGCAATGGGAAACACCAAAGGTGATTCGACCGTACTTACAACATTCCAATGCCAAACATAAGCATGATGCCCAGCTTCTTTTTGGGTTTCATGTTAAGGTTGTGAGTTTGTGATAGAGGTAGTGCCAGCATCCAGACATCGAGTATGACATTGAACCCACCATGTACTTCTGACAAGGCATTCAGGTTAACGCATTCGCCTTCCGTTTCTTTCGCCCATCCGGTCCAAAAGTAGCTTGTTGGACGACAAGAGAAAATCGCAGTGGTACTAAACACTATGTAACCCACAAGGTTAACAAGTTGAGTGTACCACATGATTCTTCTAAATCTTGCATCTGGGAAGATGCGTAGATACAGAAAGAGAATGGAAGCCTTGATAGCGGCTAAGGAAGTTATATAGCATATACCCAAAACGTAAAACATCTTGTCATGTTACCATCCTGGTCAATAGTTTCAAGAGATTTTCAGAACTCACTAAGAGAATTTCGGTAATCTGCTCGGGTTTCAAGGTCCAGATGTCTTCTCCTGAGCCAGCATTTTCGGCTACAGAGACATTCGTAAGTCTGCGAATATGCCATCGTAGAAATTGAACAGCTTACCCAGATAGCCCAGTGGAGTGAAAAGTGTAAGAAAAGCCTAAGGGATGTTAAAAGTTGTGTGTAATGGATGGGGAGAGACATACATATGCAACCATAATGGTAGTGTCGTCCCAGCCCCAAGGCGAAATCCTCATCCATTTATTGGCAATCCGCATGATGAGAGGAATAGTTGGGAATACCAGAGTAAACGCTCGCACTTGTCGTATTACCTTGCTGGTGTCAGCTGAAGACCCAGCTGATGACAACCCGCAGGCACTCTCCGTCTGATTTTTTACAACTGTAAAATAGGAGCTATTAGCCCGCCATCAATAGGTGGTATCATAATGTTGACCCTTACTCAACGATTCCTTCACTGTACAGCTTGCGAGAATGCATGTTTGTACTTGACCAATGAAAACATCATCGGCGCACAGGCAAGTTTGGTTCGTACTAGCACAATTAGACAGACCAAGTTCTTGCGAAAGACATTTGATCTAGATGCGTCAGCCGTCGCCGTATATAACCAGTCCTTTGGAGAATTTGCTTACGCCACAGGACGGTAACGCCGTCAAATCTGCCGCTTGGACTATGCTACTCAGGCCGAGGAACAAGGCGAGCCAGACGGATATTCGAGTGGCGGCCATTGGTTGGTCAAAGGACGTCGTGACTCGAGTAAGTTCTGCCACGGGCAGTCTTCAGGTTTTCTTTCCCTGCGGTTTGCGAAGCTCGAGCAACAATGGAACAATAGCCAAGGAAGAAAGCAAAAGAAGGACAAGACAAGACAAATGATCTCACGGTAGAAAACCAAGCCGTGAAGCTGACCTTCAAATGGTCTCAACCCTATGTCATCTCCACCACCAACGCCTAGCTGGCGCGGCCAGGCAGCCAACACCTGGGGGTTGTGATGAGCAGTGGAACTTCTCATTTGGTACGCCATCTTGCAGATCCTGGGTGAAGTGCAGAGTCAGTCTGGTCAACAAACGTGCAGATTCTCGAATCGTTCGTTTCGCTTAGGCAGTGCGCACAGACGGTTGTCATTGTGCCCTGTCAAACTGCAGTGCAAGCAGTTAGCGCCGAGCCCAAGAAATCGGTCAGGTGTGGTTCTCTCGTGGGGGAGTCTGCGCGACAGGCTGATCGACACGAGCAATCTTCGCCGGGCCACCCTGGTCCGTCTTTCAGCTATCCACTGAGCATCACAGGCAAAGCCTTTCAAGTGTTGGTGAGCTGGGGATAGGTCCCACAGGCACGCACCACTGCTCGGACTAATCCCAGCGAAAGCACAATCACCGAGGATGGATGGTCTCAAGTGGTCATTGGTGGGAAGGGCTGCCATGAGATGCCCTCGTGGCATGCTAGCAGTTCGGCGCGATCGAAGCTTTGACATTTTGGGTGGAACATGTATTGGAAAAAGTGACCAACTACTTCGGGGCGAACTAGGTTTCGACTCTGCGCCGGACAGAGGGGCATCATGACTCGACGCCCTTGTCGAAGTGGAAAGTGAATGCGCCTTTTACTATGATGGGATGCTGCACGCGATCCTTCGACAGAAATTAAATAGCCGAGTTCCCAGTAAGCCGACCATCCAAATACGAGACTAGTCGGTCAGAGTCTGGGCCCAGGTCCAATTTGCCCAGTCCCGGGCTCTCGGGTCAAAGTAAGTCTTCTTAGCATAATAGTAGACAACCGAGCACAAGGTAGTCGATATGCTTCAACTCAATGGGCCCGACAATCTGTGATGAAGGCGGGGTGCCCGCCTCCCACTTGCCGAGCGGCTATTTATTTGAAAGGGACGCCAGCACCAAGATTCCATAGGTATCGTCTCGAGCCTGCCTGGTATGTCCACGTGCCAAATCTTTTCTACGGCACGTTGCAGAAGATCGACCACCGGTCAAGCTTTGAACAGGCAATGTAAACCACAAGCCAAGTTGTGCGACCATACGAGGGTTCGCCTTGCATCAACTGGTTCGTGAGCCCAACCTTATGGGTGAAACGGGCCAGGGTACCGGTTTTACCGGCTTTGAGGGTATCATTCTATGGGAAAGCATCCCGTATCCTGGAGATGCTCGTCACGTTGAGCGTTCAACAGCCTGAGGTGGTCATTGTTTCTGGGAGTTAACAACGGCATTGAAACTGGCGAATGGGAGCGTCTTTATCTACAATAAGGTTCTTAGAAGCATTGCCGAGTATCTGCCATTAGTCGCGTCATACTACAGGGACCCCCAGCTGCGGTACGCCAGTGCGGCTTCTTTGAGCAAAGCTTTCCCCTGTCGCGTGTCTTTCTTGTAGTTGGATAAGAATTCGACGATTAACTATGGTTCGCTTCATATATTTGGCCTTGTCTTACCTTGCAGAACCAATACCTAGTTGAAGTGTTATTAGAGACAGCTTCACAGTTTTCAACGCGTTGCTCGTCTGATAGCTAGAGAACCACGAAGTCCCCGGACCAGGTTTCGATGTTTCCGTAGTCCTGATGAAATGCTGTGGCACCAAGAAGAAACTAATGTGCTTTGGTGGATTTGGGAAAGGCCCTAGAGTCTGAATCCGCTCGGGCCAGTGCTTACGCGAGTGAGGCAATACCCTGTGATCTCGATGACTCTCAATGCCCGAATCAGTAGTCTGATGAGCACCGAGTTATTTGCTCTAAAAGTAGATAGACATCCAAAGAAAAGCTGTTATAAGAGTCACTGGGTACAAGAGCAAACCCGATGAAAAGTTACCGTGTAATCCATAGCTTGTACGTGGACGCCCGGTCTCACAAGAAGAGCCTTCCGGAGCAGCTCCCGAGTGTGGGACATGCCACTTGTTAGTCCCCGTATTTAGAGAAAGAGACCTACGATCCCCTTGTTATTGAGGAGGAATCGTTTCACCCAAGGCGTTTGATGCCCCCCGCCGCCCCACCTTCTCTTGTGACTGCACGAGTAGCAAGGTGATCAATTCGTAGTCTTGGATTGCGGACGCTTAAGTGACCTCGAAACCACGTCGTTTTCGTTAACGTAGCTCATCCCTGATGGATCGTCATGGTTCACAGCAGAACCAAATCAACGAAGATCCACTACTGCCGTCAAGGAGCTATGTTCTTCAATTTTGAATAGCAAACCCTTTTGCGCATTCGCTGGAGCTATGGCTGATTGGAAGACTCCATAGTTCATCTGACCACGCGTTGATGTAGCTAACAAGCAGTGCCTGCCCTTGTCAGTGAAGTATCCTGGTAGGAATACATTCGTCCTTATACCTACCTGTTTGCGGATATGGATGGTCCGTAGTCTGATGGCTGCTTTTCTGCGACAGCCTACAGGCCCGCTCTCCCCTAGTATATTAATTGCGAACTCGTGTTAACATAGGTTAGAACCTTGTGCACCAACTTAGCACCGGCGTCTAGACTCTGCATGTCTGCCGCCAATGGCCATCCTTCTACCTGTAGGATGTATTGGTGCTGACAAAGTTCTACTCAGAATGTAACCTGTATTTTCACTGCAATCCTCGATGACGCTTCGACCTTGACTTTGTTCTCTTCATCCGGGATTGCGAGTTTTAGAGTTGGAACGGCAGTTCAACTCCTCAAACTCTATTTTCCCACATGCCTCTCGCCTCTCGCGAATAGCGCGTGGGGTTAGGTACTTAACTTCCAGGCTCTGAAACCAGCTCCAGGCAATCCAAATGTAGAGTTCTTGACAGTTCCTACTGCAACCCAATACCTACTTATTAGCCCAGTGTTTTGAATCGGCGGCCTCGTTGTTTTGCTTTTTGCCCCATTGCCGAGTCCCCGGCGTGAAAGCCGACGGTGCTAAACTCCCCGAAGGGAACTGGCTGGCCGGATGCTGTCTAGATTCCCGATTCAGGCCCCAAGGACAGCCTGTTCGTTGTTACTGCAACCTGACTCGTGGACTATTTAGAGTTCTCACTCGTAACTATTCTTTCGTGTTCGCACTTGTCAAGAGAGCTCGGCTGAGTACATGTAGCAACAATAGTGTTGCAGCATTTCCATGAAAGGAGGGACTAATGAGATGGGCATAGTGCCTGACTTCCTCAGCACTGGGCCGGTTGGCTTGCACATCAGTGGTACAAGTACGGGAGGCACGCCTACGAGGCATTGCGTCGCGAAGCAACAAATCTCTCTGGTGTGCTTCGGAGGAGTGACGTCGGGCTGTTAGGCAAACCCGCCAGGTATAGCATGGAAATGAATCTCGCGAGACCCTTCAGTATCTTTACAGCCATGAAGGGGAACAACGTCACTCTTTCCCCACTACCTTTCGACGTACGCCATGGCCTTGAAGCCATAACCGCCTTTGCTGGTCTTTCCTTAGTCGCGTCTTCTGCGCTTCTCATCTATCTCATCTGCCGACTAGCACTCTGGCTTTCGAGTACGACCCCGAGACGGCTGAAGTCATCTACGCGAATTGACGATGTCGTCGGACTACCTAGAGAGCTTGGTACTCCGTACCGCGCACAAACCGGCAAGAGGCAAAGACGTGTCCCAAACCAGTTCCTCGTCCTTGTACTCAACGTTCTCCTGGCGGATATGATCCAATCATGTGCCTACCTCCTGAGCATCAAATGGCTCGTGGAGAATAGTATCCCCGGCAGCTCGCTGGCATGCTGGGTGCAAGGGTGGCTCATGTCCACAGGGAACTTCGCCTCGACCTCGTTTGTTACGACCATTGCGGTCCACACCTACCTGACGCTTGTAAGAGCGATCGAGATCCCACGCAAGGTTTTCTACGGCGTCGTCGTCTGCCTGTGGATCCTTGTGCTTCTCATGTCAGTTCTCGGTGCAATCATCACCAACAACGGCGCAGGAGCCGGGGGCTTCTACGTCCGTGATGGGCTTTGGGTAAAGAAACTCGTTCTTTTCCTGCTTAGTCATTCGTGGCCAAGCTCTCAACGACCCCGTCGCTGACCTTGCGATGATAGTGCTGGATTAACACCGAATACGAAACCCTGCGTGTCACTCTGCACTTCATGTGGATGGCTACTTTGCTACTCACGGGCACCACGGCTTACGTCGCAGTTTTCATTCACTTTCAACGGAAGCACAAGGTCTCGCGGGAGAAACCCGAGGCCGCGGCTGTGTCGAAGGAACATGTTGCCGATGTCTCTCCCAGTCTCGCGGGTCCGCCTCATATATCCACGCGGACGGACAAGAAGAGGCTGGATGTAAAAACGCGCGTCATCTTTCTGATGTATCCTCTTATTTTCCTCCTGTGTACGGCGCCCCTGGCCTTGAGCCACATGCTGCAGAGCGGCAGAGTCAACCCACCGAAGGCACATCTTGTCTTGGCTGGCGTTATGATCTCCTCCAACGGATGGCTCGATGTGCTGGTGTTTTCCCTCACCCGGGGCGGCATCCTTTTCGACGCACCCGTCGGCGAGCAAAACGTGGGGCTCGACACGTTCATGCTCACCTCCAGGGGCCAGCAGTATGGCTACCGGGTGTGGGTCCATGGAGGGCCGCCGGGGGGCTCCCAGACTCCCGGACGGATCGGCCGCTTGCAGAGGTCGTCCTACCGCCCGAAGTCCGCCTCGGAGGGCCGCCATGATCGCCACGAGAGCCAGAACTCGCTTCGAGGCAGGGACTTGTGCCTTGAAGGCATCCAGCTCGAGACGGTCACCCGGGTTTCCGTCGAGGAGGCTGACAGCAAGACTGATTCAATGTCTTCAGAGGAGACTGTTGGCAAGCGTGTTCATCAAAGAGTCGACTCCTGCACGTGAAATGACGCATCGAGACGGCCACGAGGCCGCCTTGTTTCGTACTTTGCGGCGACTAAACGATCGAAGTTGCATAGCGGATGTCGGCGTGACTCATCCATTGCCACAATGGCTCTGTGGCGCCGTGGCTGGAGGCCTGTGAGCCGATCATCAAGAGATGTGTGTCCTTCTAGGCGCCGCGCCGCCACTCGACTTTCGCATAAAACCTATATCAGTCTCAGGATTACGCGCCTGATGTGCTGCATCCCTCAAGAACCTCACCGAGTGATTCAGTATGTCTACCAGTGTGTCCGGCCAAAACCACAACGAAAGCCACGAACCGCAGATCCCTTTCCGCCAAATCAGAGCACTGTTCGACGAGGAAAGCATTACGGTTTACCAGGCACACAGTTCGACGATTGCGACGGCAGCGGTCGAGACCCAGAGGCTCGACGCGTCGCCGAGTTTCAAAACCACCCGGATGACATGGATCAAACCAAGCTGGGCCTGGATGCTGTACCGCGCGGCGTACTCGTTCAAGGACCCGGGACAGGAACGCATCTTGGCGCTGAAGATGAGGCACGGCGACTTAGTCGATCTGCTTAGGAAGGGCGTTCTAGCTCATCGCGGGAGCGAGAACAGGAACGGCGGCGGAGTGAAGATCCAATAATGGGACCCCGAGCGGGATGTACGCCTGGAGAGACTGCCGCACCGCAGCATACAGATAGGCATCCCCCCGGGCATCTGTCGGGACTGGGTCGCCACGATGATTATCGGCATCGAGGACGTCACGGCGCGTGCCAGAGAACTGAAGAGGGTTTTGGAAGAGCGGCCTGGCGTCAGTGACGGGGAACTGGTCGACCTGGGACTGCTGCCGGCCGAGAAGGAATTCGAGGTGCCAAAGGACGTGGAAGAGCTTCTCGACATGAACATGTCCGAGAGATTATGTAACTAGATGGTGCCTGGGTCAATCCGTCGTCGAGCGTTTCCAATCCGCATTTAGCTGAAAAGGTCGAGTCAGCCGTCTTTGTTGTGCCCGGTGCTGCGCAGTGATTTACTTGCATGTCAAGCCCGCTAGGACTTGATTCATCAGATTCGGCGTTGCAAAGAACTTGCTAGAATAAAGCCGAATTCAGTCAATGTGAGTCACAGCCTTGGCGTCGCACAGTCTCTGGGCCCCCTTGTCAGGCCAGGCAGGCCGGGGCTATAGGTATGGGTTCTCCGGTCTTTGGGCCGAGAGAGCGGGGCCGGTCAGCCGGAGTTTAGCATTTTGACCGCCGGTTAAATCCAGGACTTCCCCGTTAGCCGGGAAGTGGAGCTGATCGTGCCTAGGAACGTCTTCGTGCACACTTGGTATGTGGTCACAGCGTTTGTGAGCACCTACCTAGCCACATAGGTAGCCAGGCGTTGCTGCGTGTCACTGTTTAAGTTGCGGGGCCTTCCACGCGCCGGCGACCTGGAATGGTAAAGATGGGCGCTTGATAAGGAGGGGGGATTTCAAACTTTGGAGCTGTCCCGCCGGCCAATACTGACAGGTGGCCGGGATAGTCGAGTGGGAAAGCGCAGAGCCAATCCACGTCGTTGTGATACATGACCCTCTCTCCCCGTTGCGGGCAGGGCAGGCCAGGTTCAATTGCACACCGCCGGCAGGGGCTCTTGGCTCGGTGGCAAGCATGCCGTACTTTAGCAGGATAGGAACGGAGCTGTGCACATCCTGTCAGGTGCATGCGATACCGTGCCGCCCTGAGACACATTTCCCATTGCAGCACGCGCCGATCCGGGTTGTGGGCCATCCATGTCAGCAAGTCGCAGCGCCTGGCGGATCAGGTGGGACTGCAAGTCTGAAAGGCAGTTTGTGTGTACCTTTCTTGTCGAGGCGACAGAACAGTTCGGGGTGGGTTCAAACTGATCTCGAGGCACTTCATATCGTAGAAACCTTACTTCGTCGTCGAGAGTGCGGTGCTATATCTCGGCGAAGAGAGTTGCTAGGAAACCAAGTAGCAAGTATCAATGATGTCACCTATCCAGCAAGAAAAGAAAGGCCCAGCTAATGACTTCGGGAATAGCAGTGACTATACATCACCTTGTATCCGTACCTCGTAACAGCAAACGCCTGGTCTTTGCGCCAAACTGCCCCCAAGCCCGTAAGCTCAAGATAGTACCTAAGTATATGGGATGGCGAGTCCTCTCGAGTCAGCGAAGACGCCCACATGCTCAAGTCCTTGTCATGCTTCATAAGGACAGGTCTGGTCAGGTACCGAAACTGGAAGCGGGCTCGCCACCGACGCGCATTGCTACCTACATACGCTAGAGCAGCTGCCGGGCAGTCGGGCGACTGGCCCAAATGCCGGGCCCCACCAGGAATTTGGATTCCGCTTCGTGAGCGGAAAGAAGCTCGGCCCTAACCGGATTGATAATGGCGCTTGTCTCGGATGCGATGCACATGCGGGCTCTGCTGGCCGACAAGAATGTTGAGCTTGTACCACATGTATGTCATTACTCCAACCGGCGTCGAGGTTACGTGCATAGCGGTGATTCATTCATTCATTCATTCATTCATTCACCCGAGGATGAATGAGGGTTTTCACAGCTTCCGAGTTGGTCATCCATCTCTGCCACGGACTTTGGAGATTAGATGGGCTCCACCAGGTCCAAAACCCTGTCCGGACTCAAAAGACAAACCAACAACCCCTCCAGCCCCTTTTTCTCTACGGAACTTGAATCACGGAGCCCTTGTTTTTTTCTTGGGAGGTGGGGGTGCTGACGGTTCGGCGCGAATTACAAAGCATCGGTCCGTGGAGTGCATATCGGGGACGGGTACCCTAATGGAACGTTAACGGCGTGTAAGCCGACTGGAGTGGAGGCGGCTTACCTTGCCAAAGTACCTAGGTTGGTTGGTAGACACCTTAGCTTGGAACGACTCACATAATAATAATTAGACGCAGTTCCCTCGATGTGAGTGTTTTTTTCTGTGTGCTTAGGCTATTTATTTAGTCTTTAGTCTTTAGGATTTGGGAAACGGAAGGGGACCTGTGATCCCGCATACCTACTAACTACTAATACGTACGCATCGCGCAACTGCCGGTATTATTGGCGAACCGCGGGTCCTTCCTTTCTGCCTGCCTGCCCCTTCAGGCTCGCTGCTTCCTGTTTCGTTGCTTCCACAGGCTCGACCGAACACAACAACGACGTCCCCAAAACATACGCAACTGAACATTAGAGGGAAAACATCAACCGTATTCTCTTTGCTTTCGGGCTCGGCCAATTAGCGTCATGGCCGGAACAATGGTCCCGGAATCTGATGGTCGCTGGGGCGAGAACGCCGCCGGCGACATCTCGGTCCACGCTGCGCTTGAGGAGTTCCATGGCCTCGAGAAGGAGCTCAGCACGATTCAGAGACAGCACTCTACCGCATACAACCAGGGACCGGCCAAACAAAACAGGGGCGATGCCGGCGGCGACAGCGACTCTACCGTCGCCCCCAGCTTGTCTGCCGACAACTCATTCGACCTGCCCGACTTCCTCAGAAGGGGCATCATGGACATGCGCACCCCGAGCGGCGGTCCGGCAAAACGGCTCGGTGTGTCCTTCAAGAACCTCACAGTCAAGGGCATCGAATCATCGACCAAGCAGGTCGTCACATTTCCCCGGGATCTGCTGAATACCTTCGGACCCGACTTCTACCATTTCATCACCAGCATCTTCCCCAAACTCAAGCTCCGCAAGGAACCCACTGTCGACCTCATCAGGAACATGACGGGCACGGTAAGCCACGGCGAGATCATGTTGGTGTTGGGTCGGCCGGGTTCGGGCTGTTCAACCTTCCTCAAGGCTATCGCCAACCAACGAGATGAGTATGTCAAAGTTGACGGTGACGTTTACTACGGTGTCATCCCAGCCGAGGACCAGCTGCAACGCTTCAGAGGCGAGGTCGTCTACTGTGAAGAAGACGACCGCCACTTCCCCTCCCTTACGGTATGGCAAACATTATGGTTTGCCCTCAAAACCAAGACCCGGAAGCGGGAACAGTGGACTATTCCGCCCATCCTAGACTCTCTTCTTCAAATGTTTGGCATCGAGCATACGCAGAACACATTGGTCGGAGACGAGCATGTCCGAGGTACGTGCTTCGTCATCATTGGTTGAAAACTGCAGAGCTGATCTCGGCCAGGTGTCTCCGGAGGAGAACGGAAGCGTGTGAGTCTCGCAGAGACACTGGCTACGAGAGCATCCGTTGTTTGCTGGGACAACTCAACTCGTGGGCTCGATGCCAGCACAGCCCTGAGCTTTGCCAAATCGCTTCGTGTCTACACCGATGTCAGCGGCCGCACCACGCTGGTTACGCTGTATCAAGCGGGAGAATCGATTTACGAGTTGATGGACAAGGTCCTCGTGATAGACGATGGCCGTATGCTTTTCCAAGGACCAGCCGGCGAGGCGAAGAAATATTTCCAAGACTTGGGCTATTTGTGTCCCCCACGACAGTGAGTGACGGCGGAATTTTATTATGGTTGCGGCGACTGACACTAACGTGGCACAGGACCACCGCCGACTTCCTGACTTCTATTGCCGACAAGAACGCACGACATTTTCAGCCTGGCCGAGAGGACACAGCTCCCAAAACAGCCGAAGAGCTCGAGCAGGCTTTCCGAAACAGCGAGCACTACCAGCGCCTGCTTGGAGATGTTGACGACTACGAACGTGAAAGTAGGTCGGCAAACAACGATAAGCACCGCGTTTTCGAGGCCACAGTGAAGGATTGTAAGCTGAACCCCCTCGTCTAATCCACTCGTGTCAACTGCTAACATCCAATGCAGCCAAGAGCAAAACCGTCATCGGCGATTCCGTGTACACCGTATCATTTTTGAAGCAGGTAGCTGCCTGCACCAAGCGTCAAGCTTGGCTCTTCTGGGGCGACCTCGGCTCCTTCTACACGAAACTAGTCATCATCGTCGCCAACAGTCTCATCGTCTCGTCACTTTTTTACGGCACCGGACAAGACACATCCTCAGTTTTCGCACGTGGTGGTGTCGTCTTCTTCTCCATCGCCTTCATCGGATGGCTCCAATTCGCGGAACTTCTTCCTGCAATATCCGGGCGTGCGACAATCGAGAGACAACGAGTATTTGCCTTCTACAGACCGTCTGCAGTGGTGATTGCCAGGATGATCCTGGACGTTCCGCTAATTCTGATCATGACCATTCTGTTCTGCGTACCCGTTTACTTCCTATCTCGGTTTGATGTCAAAGCAGCCAAGTTTTGGATCTATACGCTGTTCGTGTACACGGCAACCTTCTGCCTCACAACCATGTACCGGATGTTCTCGTCACTTTCATCCACAGTCGATGATGCCGTTCGCTTTGTGGGTGTCGGTAAGTTGTTGGTTCGCTCTTCAGAACACCGGAATGGGTTGCTGATTGCTTAGTTTTGAACATCATGTTCATCATGACAGGATATGTCATCCCCAAACCCGCCCTTCTGAGCGACGCAATATGGTTTGGCTGGATCTACTACATCAATCCTGTTTCCTATGGTTTCGAGGCGCTGCAAACGAATGAGTTCTTCGCACGGGAGATGCAATGCAGCGAGTCTCAACTGGTGCCTCGTGGACCTGGCTCGGACCCTAGCTACCAGGGCTGCTCCCTTCCTGGATCATCACTCGGCAGCAAAACAGTCAGCGGTTCAGCTTATTTGGAGGCTTCGTATCAATAGTAAGTTTGCCAAAGTCCTTTTCTGTACTATTGATAGCTAACAGTTCCTCAGCTCGAGGGCGAATCTATGGCGCAATTTTGGAATCATAATTGCCTTCACCGTATTTTACCTAGGTGTGACTATGTTGGCCGTTGAAACAGTAAAGTTCAAGAGCACTGGAGCCCAGTCTCTGATATTCGCCAAATACGAAGGAGCCACGAAAGAAGAGACAGACAAGGCCGAAGCAGCTGAGGAAACGTTTGAGCCTATTGGGGACGGCCAGAGTGTCTTCACGTTTAAAGACATTAACTACACGGTTCCTTACGGCGACGGAGAGCGACAACTGCTTGACAGAGTTTGTGGATACGCCAAACCCGGAAAAATGATTGCGCTTATGGGTAGTTCCGGTGCCGGCAAGACGACTCTGCTCAACACCATTGCACAGAGACAGAATCCAAACTTCGGTGTGGTGTCTGGAGAGATGTTGGTCAATGGCGCCAGCCTGGGGCCCGAGTTTCAGAGAAGTACTGGCTTCTGTGAGCAGAGGGACATACATGAGGGCACCGCAACAATCCGAGAGGCACTGGAATTCTCTGCATTGCTCCGGCAAGAGAGTGCGATTCCACGCAAGGAAAAGATTGCCTACGTGGACAGAATAATCAGTCTGCTGGAACTGAGCGACTTACAGCACGCCATCATCTCTTCCTTGACTGTCGAACAACGGAAACGAGTCACCATTGGAGTTGAGCTTGGTGAGTCCTCCAGCCACTTACACAACGACCGGGATGACTTAAAGGACTAACCCGCGACCTATCAGCCGCTAAGCCTAAGCTCCTTCTCTTCTTGGACGAACCGACGAGTGGCCTCGACAGTCAGTCTGCATTTTCCATTGTCCGATTCCTCCGAAAACTATGCGACGCCGGCCAGGCAATTATCTGCACTATCCACCAGCCTTCCTCTGACCTTATCGAGCAATTTGATATGATTCTCGGTCTCAATAGGGGCGGGAGGACCTTCTACTTTGGCCCGGTTGGCACGAACGGCTCCGTTGTCATCGACTACTTTGCGCAAAGGGGGTTCTCTTGCCCACCGAGCCGCAACGTGGCCGAGTTTATCCTGGAGACAGCCTCAGCGTCCTCGGACGGAAAGCGCATCGACTGGGGCGATGAGTGGCTCAGGTCCGACGAACACAAGGCCATTGTCGCAGAGATTGACCAGATCACTGCCGAAAGACGCCCGCCCACGACCAGTGTAGCGGCTCAGACGGATTTTGCGGCGTCTACCGCATACCAATCCCTTCTCCTCACGAAGAGAATGTTTGTCCAGCACTGGCGAGAACCCCAATACTTGTACAGCAGATTGTTTGTCCACGCCATCATAGGCATCTTCAACGGATTTGTAAGTGCTGCCTTCTTCGGATCTATCATCTAGTCGATCAATGTGAAAGCTGACTCGAGCAATAGACATTTTGGATGCTCGGAAGTGACGTCGCAAGCATGCAGAATCGCATGTTCAGCGCCATCATTCTCATCTTGTGAGTGCACCGGAATACAAGACCTTGTGCTTATTGAAGACCCACTTGCTGAGACAAAGACAGCTTTATCCCTCCCACAGTGGTCAACTCTGTTGTGTTGAAATTCTTTCAGAACCGGGATCTGTGGGAAGACCGCGAGCTACCGAGTCGCACGTACGGATGGGTTGCCTTTTGCACTGCCAACGTTGTCTGCGAGATACCCATGGCCATAGTGTCTGCCACCATTTACTGGCTCTTGTGGTTCTTCCCTGTGGGGTATTCAATGACTGCTGCGGGCTATAGCTACCTGATGGTCCTTGTCTGGTCACTCTTCCAATCGAGCTGGGGACAGTGGATCTCGGCCTTTGGGCCTTCCTACTCCAAGATCTCAAACGTAAGCCCCCAGTTGCAATGAGTCCTGCGAGCTAGTTGCTGATTTATTTAACTTCTGGCAGATCCTTCCCTTCTTCTTCGTTATGGTGGCCCTTTTCAACGGCATTCTGGTCCCGTACGACTCAATCCCGGCTTTCTGGAAGTACTGGATGTACTACATAAACCCGACGACCTGGTTCACCCGCGGGGTTCT
Organism: Colletotrichum zoysiae; assembly: GCA_030867305.1. NCBI lineage: Eukaryota > Fungi > Ascomycota > Sordariomycetes > Glomerellales > Glomerellaceae > Colletotrichum > Colletotrichum zoysiae. The sequence goes on along the minus strand of MU842931.1, from coordinate 29,943 downwards.
CTCCGCTGTCCTCCCTCCAGAAGTGGTGAATTGCAGCTCCGTGGAGCTTGCACGGTTCAACCCGCCGCCTGGATCAACCTGTGGCCAGTATGCCGAGCGATTCGTGAACGAGGTCGCCAGGGCAGGGTACTTGGAGAACCCGGAGGCGACGTCCAACTGTGGCTACTGCCCATACCGCGACGGCAGCGAGTACATGCGAACGCTTAACGTCCACTACACCGACAAGTGGCCCTCGTTCGGCATTTTGGTTGGTTTCGCCGTCGCCAACTGGGCTCTCGTCTACCTTTTCGTTTACACCGTCCGGATCAAGGGGTGGACCTTTGGGATTTCGACGGTCACGAAGCAGTGCTCAAAGGTCCTTGGCCGCTTCAGGCGCACCAAGCAAACCGACAACGAAGCATAAGGACGTGTATATCGACAGGGTCAGAGAGAGGTAGAAGAAACATGCAGACGCTGTTTCGCATTTTGTGTCCGAGCGGGTGGGTTGAAGATGAGAGCCACGGAGAAAATAGAGACAAGACAATTAGACAACTTGCTAGATGGAACTAGATTTTAATACATGGCTCGTCGAAGTTAGCTCATTGCTGTATCTTTGGCGCAAAGTTGCAAACAGGCACGTCATTTTGACGCGGCCATTATGTTTTGATGATTCTTTTCAGTGTCTGTATTCGGAGCGAGTGCCCCGCCGCCTGGCGCCCACCCCATGCGGAAACCAAACCCCTAAGACGCCGGGCCGGGCATGTTGAGCGAGGGAGAAAAACAAAGCCAATGTCTTCATGCAATCATGCGCAGTCATGCCCCCCAGTGTGTAAGCCCATCCTTGATCTGTTCCCAAGAGCCCGCAAGATGATTTCAAAATGTCAACGCTGGATACACCCTCGATAGCCATCCAAGAAAAAGAAAAAAGAGACAAAGGGGAGAACGCGGAGAGGGTTCTAATCATAAGGGCACACCGTGTCCGTCTTCGGAGCCGTTGGCGGCAGCACCGTTGGGCATGGACGCCATGACGAGCTTTCTCTGGAACATGGGCGCCAGCGCCCTGATGACGGGCTCCACGTCCGGGGCCTCGGGCACCGGGGAGATGCTCATCTTGCGGACCGCGGCGACGATGTCGTCGCCCGCGCCGCTCGACGCGGACGCGCGCTTGCCCTGCGGCGGCGGCGGCGCCTTGACGTCTCTGCCGTGGCGGACGGGACCGACGGGGCTTTCGGGGGTGATGAGGGTCTCGTCCATCAGGGACTGCCACCGGGCGAGGTAGACGCCCGGCCCGGCCATGGTGGACGAGCCGCCGTCGAGGATGGCCTGCATGCGGGCCAGCGACAGCTCGTCCAGCTCGCGCAGGTAGGCGGCGTGGGCGTCGATGACGGGCAGCAGGGCCTCCTTCGTCGCGTCGGGGACGCGGCCGAAGATGCCGGCCAGCTGGTCCTCGATGCTCTCGCCGCCCCTGTCGGTCTTGCGGAAGGCCGTCAGCGAGTCCTTGGACCACGCCCTGAACTGGTCCCTGACCTCGGGGCAGTTCTTGCAGACGGCGTGCAGCCACTTGTACAGGAGGTGCCTGTTCTTCTTGCAGAGCTGGACGTAGTCCTCGACGGTGGGCATGACGACGTCGGGCTCGCCTCTCGACCTGCCCTTCCTGGGCTTGCTGGTGGCGATGAGCTGGTCGAGGAAGGTCTGGGCGTCCCTGACGTGGTCCGAGAGGTTGACCTTGTTGTGGACGGCGCGGATCATGGGGTCGAAGCCGGCGACGGCCTCGCGGACGAGCTGGGTGAGGAGGTCGGGGCTCTGCTTGCAGAGGACGGCGATGATGACCTCGCGGTCGCGCGAGCCGAGGAGCGCGGCGTAGTACTCGAGGCACAGGGCGTGCTCGTCGTCGCTCATGTCGGCCAGGAGGACCGGGTCGGCGGTCTCGAGGATGACGGCGATGACGGACCTGCCGCGACGGACGCTCTCGGCGCGGGCGGCCTCGCGGGCCTCGGCGGGCGAGTCGGCGTGCGCGCGGATGGCGTCGAGGGCGCCCTTGCTCGGCCTGTTCTTGGCCTTGGATATCCTCTCGATGGTCTTTTTGAACTCTGCGCAGTCCCATCCGAGGATGACGGAGATGATTCTGTCAAGGGGGGGCAATCAAATCCGCGTGAGCCATCGGGTACAGCGTATCTGTGCGTGTGCTTGCATGCGAGTGGGGGGGCTTGCTTACCTCTGCATAAGGTTCATCCCATCGGTGGCGTCCTTGGTGATGCCGAACCAGTTGGAGACGGAGCCGACGCTGATCTTGGCCAGGAAGATCTTCATCATGCCGGCGATCATGGTGGCGGCGTTGCCGACCTTGAGGGTCTGCCGGACCATGTTGTAGGGCACCATCTTGTGGACCTGCTCCAGGAGCCCGACCAGGTACTGCCCCTCGGGGGAGACGATCAGGACCTGATGGGCCAGGCTCGACAAGCTGGGCCGAGGGGGTTCAGCACTGGAGTTTCTTCCGACGGGGGGCCATCGCGGAGGGATGGAGATTGGGGGACCTACTGCATAATGATGTACTCGTTGACGGCGCGGGTGGTGGGGGAGTGCGAGTCAAAGTCGTCGGACTCGGCCAGGTAGTCGAACAGGTCGTCGCAGAGGTCCTCATAGACGAGGCCGTGCATGGCGTCGTCCCAGGCGCGGGCCAGGTCGGCGGCGCTGCCGAGGTCGTACTCGGGCGGGCGGGCGGAGGCGGGCGGGCGGCTGTAGGGGGCGCCGCCGATGGCGCCGCGGATGACGGTCTCGATGACGGCGGAGGAGGCGGTGGCCAGGGTCTTCCTAATGCCCAGGGCGCCCTTGTCGTAGGCCTCGGACAGGCCGGCGTCGGCGAAGGCGGTGATGATGCCCTGGACGCGGACGCTCCAGAAGTCGGGGGCGAAGGTGCGGACGCCGGGCAGCTTCAGGATGAACCTGGTGAAGACGGTGTGCAGCAGGGGGGCGGAGGGCTCGCGGGCGTGGGAGGGGGCGGCGCCGGCGGCGGAGCAGGTCTGGGTGAAGGGGTAGCCATAGTTGGCGATGGTCTCGGGCCTCTTGAACTTCTCGATCTCGTGGTAGGTCTCGAAATGGGTGAGGATGTTGAAGAGGGCCTTGATCTGCTCGGCAGACAGGGGCGAGGAGACGGCTTGGGGGAGGGCCATGGCTGTGTTTCAGCGTGAGTCGCAGGTGGCCATCAAGGGGTATATAGATCTCTGTCTCCAACGTCGCGGTTCCTTTGGCGGTCGGGAGAACGGGCGTCTAGCTGCAGTTTGGCCGGATAAGGGTAGAGATAAACGAACAGCTGAGGACGGAGGAGAGTCCGATGACGGAGGCGACGTCCAGAGGTGAATATGCGGAATGCGGGTTTGGGAAAAAGGAGATGCTGTTTTTTCTTTTTCCTTTTTCTTCGATTCGTTCGAGCTCGCCCGGTCAGTCAGTCCTCTCGCTGCTCCGGCAAAACCGTGGTTCACAAGACACAAGTGACGTCAGAGCAACCAACCAATCAGTCGGAGACGCAACCTGGTCGCGTGCGAGTTTTGGGATACTGAAGTGCGTATAGAAAGGTAGGGAGGGAGCTAAGCTAGCTGCATGCAAGTCGATGCGATTGATGGGCGAAGCCGGAGTGGACAAGACACGAGAAGCGGGGAGGGAGGGAGAGGAAAAGAGAGAGAGAGAGAGGCCGCTACTTAATATTTCCCCATGATGCGACCTTGAAACAAGAATGGCGACAAAAGATAAAGAAGAGAAGGGGAAAAGAGATGGTAGAAAAAAAAGGACACACACACACACACACAACACAACACAACACAGACGTTCGATTCGTTTGGAGAAATGGAGAAAGAAGAGGAAAGAAAAGAGAGGGAAAACCACGGCTGTCTCCGCGCGTATCCGTGTCAGCGAAACAACCCAGCTCCCCCCAGCTCCCCCATGCCCTGCCCTGCTCTGCCCTGCTCTGCCCTGCCGGGCCCTTGTCCGTTCTCCGTGCGACCATGCCATGCAGCAGCACCTGCAGCGTCTTGCAGATCAGAAGCATCCGATGGATCGATCGCTGGATGGATGGATGGACGGATGGACGGATAGACAGATACCTAGATGCATGTGCATCTTCCTTCATGCTCTCCCGAGGCATCTAAATCATCGTATACCCTGCTTGCCTGGCCAACTAACTCACTGCCTCCTCAGCTGCTTAATTAAACCTTTCTGTCTTTGTCATCTCCGCGTGTCAAACGACATGCTTTCCTGCCAGGTTTCGCCATTTCTCCTACTTGATTGGATGTCGCATCGCAACTGGCTCTCTCTCTCTCGGACGCTGCATGGCCGCCACCAGGGTAGCTCTCGCGCTGTGGCTATGTAAGCTCCTCAATGCCACCGTACCGACGAAGAAGATGCTGTATTGTATGTATTGTATAATCGTGCCATGTAAACTAGAAGTGGTGCAAGCATGGTATGGCAGTAACGTCTACCCGGTACTCAAACTCATGCCCCCCGAATACGGCAAAGCTGTCCTGTCCCACAGAGGAGGGGTCGATCCTCGGCCGTCCCACCATCCCGATACGCCGAGCCATCTTCCGGCATCCAATGGCCGGCCATTGGATACACCGATCTGAGCCCGACGGCAATCGGCTACATCTAATAGACTACTGGTCTGTGTATGTATGCATGTATTTAGGCCTGTCGGTTCGTGAATCTCCCTCTCTCCTCCGGGATCTGCCTCTGCTTTGCGGCCGGCTGTTCCCTCTCGGCAGGTCGACAGGTAGGTAATGCGATAACTCTAGTAGTAAGTATACCTAACCCCCCCACCCGTACGTATTCGAGACGACAAGGTTTTCGAGCCCGTCATGTCACGGCTAAAGTGCCAGCCCAGAGTCGCCCGTCGCAGCCCCCAGGAACGAGTCCGAGGACCCGGGTCCAAGCACAACCTCATTGCCCGGAAGGTAATCCGTGCCACATGCTGGCTTGATTGTTTGTGTGTGTGTGTGGCCTTCGAGCTGGTTTCGTGGCTGTCGGTTGATTACGAGTACGCATCCAGCTCTTCATGCGCTTGTTATCCTGCACCCCCCCCCAGTCTTCAGACGAGCCGGCCCAGCCCAGACATCGCCACTCTTCCTCACAATCCGAATGCGCGTTTCGCGCTGCCGAGTCCGACATTGTTTGTTTGTTATTCTTAGTGGCGCTGCTGATTATGTCGAATACGCCAATTGATTCGGGTTTTCAGTTGACATTCCGGTCGGCCGACGCTGATGGCCATCTGGCCGCAGGATGACACGTATCAGGTCCACCGCCTCGACCTAGTCGTGCATGAGTTCATGCACCATGCCGAGCAGGCAACCCGGGATGCAAAGATTGGAGAACGTCGGTTTCCCAGAAATACATCACCAGCGTCACGCTCAGCCCTGTTGTGGCCAGCATCGTCCGCCCGTCTCGCATTGGGTGCAGGTAATGCCCAAGTTGCCTTGGTTGAGCCTTCATCTCGGCCCTGTCACTCTCATAACGCCCTGAATTGCCCTTTAGTATTCGTACGTCGGGTTGAAGTAGTACACGTGAAGACGACGAGCTGGTTTCGTTACATCTCGGACGGGTCCGACAGAATGATATCTTGGGGAAACTGTTCACCTACCCCAAACGGGTTCCGACCCTGGACGTCATCGAGACAATCTTGAACCGCTTCGCATATGCCTAGTCAGCATAGGCCCTAAGCCACTGTTGATGATGAATGATCCGCAGTGAGAACGGTTCATCAAGTCCGTCTCGGGACCCCCCCAACGACCCCGACGGCCTTCTCGACCCTGGATCAGACGATCCCTTCACCAGCCTCTTCCCCTGTTGGGAGCTTTTTGTGCCCCTTTGGCCCGTGTCGTACCTCCTCGGCGGAATCGCCGACCGAGTGCCTCCGGAGTTTAGGTTCGGCGCCTTTTCGCCCGAGATGCTTGTCACCCCACACCGCTGTCAACAAATGAAGATGGTTTGGCTGGCAGGGTTCCATGGACTTTCTCCTTGTCCGCGCTTTGTACGACGGAATAATGAGGGGCCGCCTACTTCTTGGAGCCAGGTCAGCACTCCAGATCACGTGAAAACTAGATGCCGTTAGCCAACTAAAAAAGCAACTCAAAAGGTACCAGCATCCACAGAGCACGGGGCTCTTGGGCAGCCCATGGTAAATATACGTTTCACTCTGAAGAAAACCTCGAACTGCTTCTGCAGCGGCGCCAGCGTCATTTGGTATAAATGTATTAGAATGGGTTCAAGCCGCTCCTGTCGCCCGACGAGCCATCACCCCAATACATACAAGGACAAAAAGAGACACTAAGAAACTGGGTTTCTCACCACGCTATCCGATACAATCTCTGATCCCGGATCTCCGAGAAACTGTCCTCATGATCGGACGTGAAGGCGCCGTCACCTTCACACTGATGGCCCGGGTGAGCTAGTAGGCGCGCTGGCAGCTGGAGCAGCAGATGAGCTGCGTGTTGCGGCCACGCTCAATGACCTGGCAGCGGATGCCGCTGCGGTAAGGGGGGCAGTAGACGAAGTCGGACTGGTGCTGGCTGATGGTGCGGCCGCACTGGCGGCACTTGACGACGTTGAGGACGTAGTTGCACATGGCGAAAGGCAGGTCTGGCGTTTTGTTGGACGGAGAGTCTTTGGCGTGAGTGTTTCTAGTTGACTGGTGCGAGTGGTTCAGCTGTAATGCGATGGGAGGGATGCGGTATGTTGCTTCTGTTGGCTGTGAGATAAGAGTGATGTCAGAAAATGTTTCTGGGCCGGCCGAACCAGCACATTAATATATCCACCGGTTGACCCGGGGTTTTGAGCGGCTGTGTCTTTGACCGAAGAGCCTGAACCAGAACAGGCCTTTCACTGACAATGATCCGGCAAGCAGACCAAGCTATTGTTGTTCACCGGTCATTGAAAGGCGGCATGTTCAAAGGCAGGCGGGCTGAGTCGATTCTCTTTTAAAGCACTGGCCATGTTCCACTGGCAGAGAACGTTTTGCGGTTGAAAGCGAAAGGAGAATGAACTGGGTTGAATTAGAGGATCTTAGTTAAAGACAATGGCAATCAAAGAGGGTCTTCCATAGCAGTGTGCGGTGCTCACAACATCAAGTTACAGCCAAAAGTCCGGGAGCAGAGTTTGCGAGGATTCCTTGGGTGTATTTCGTTCCGCAAACAATCCACGATAACTGGCGCCGAGGCTTGCTCAATAATTCAAGGTCATTGGAGCAGTATACAACAAAAATGAAAGGGTCTAAGACAGGTATCTTTGGCCGTACATCAACATCTCACATACCTACAAGAGCATTTACTCTTGTGCTGGCTAAACCGCTACGCCTAGGCTGTCGCGCTATTTGCAAACGCCAAGAGTAAAATTCATAGTCAACAAGCCTAGCGGTTGCCGTTACGGTTGATCCGTTGGGGAAATGGCAGCCGTATCTTCGGCCAGGCACGCCTCAAAGTTGCAAGACTCAGCTGGCTCGAACCTTCACCAATGCGCCATTTGACCTTTACCGAGTCAACAGAGTCTCTACGTGCTGGCTTGCTCGACGATGAACAAGCCGTCAAGTTGTCGGCCGGACCTTGTGTTAGTAATCGCTACAGGGCATATCACGTGCGGCGTTGGCCGTGGATCCTTTCTACCGGCGTGTTGGCCCTCACCGCTGCTGGGACTGTTCATAGACTGCTGGGGAACAAGGACAACGCTATCTCGCTATGGTGGAACATGCGCCTTTGACATCGGTGAGCAGGATCAGCAAGTCTGCCATTCCAAGTCGTCTAAACTACATTTAGTAACTGCAACAGGTCCTGAATCTAGTGTCATCCAACTCAAACCCAAACTCTTCGGCAGGCGATCTGGTCCGAGAGCACGCGCCTTATGAGAGAATATGGGTCGGAGATCCAGGCCCGGAGATGGGCCGTCCATGGGATCATGTTGAAGCTGGTACAGTCTTTTGGCACTCTTGCTGGTTGCTATGATACTGATGTTAGCCAGTTGCATATAGCATCGACAGCACTCGTGCAAGGGGCCGAGGCCGACCTTGTGAGGGATTGTACTACGCTTGGGAACGGTTACTGGGTAACGGGTCTCGATGTTTTCCCCTAGATCCGTTGCATTGTATGCTCTGTCCATGATATTGAGTTATCTGTTCACAGAGCTGACTCTTGTCTAGAATCAAGTACGAAAAGCCCTTTATCCGAAATACTATCCTCCCTCCCAGAGCAGTCGAGCACACAGGCTCCATTGGGATAGGTCTCCTCTCCCATTGAACTACGCCTGTGACTTGTTGAACCCGTGGTCCAGGTTCAGGTATACCGTCTAAGACCTTTCATTGGCCCTCCAAAGGGATAATACAGTGCCTCGTTGTGTTGGAAGTGCTCATGTACCTTTGTTTTTCTAGTAGAGAATTTACCTCAAGTTATCATAACTCTGGACCGTGTCTTCTGGTTTACAAATGGCACACTACAAAGCAGGATTGATCGTTGGCTATTATGTAGGTATAGTATCTTGGACAGGATTATTCCATTGGGAAACTTATATCATGTAAGTTTGAAACTAACAGTGAAACCTGCCCTGTGCTGTAGGTATTGTTATCATCCCTGCTTACGCAGAAGAAGTCTCGGGTCTTCCATGTTGCACAGCATAGAGCTTCGCGAATGCCCCATCAACCCTCGTCAAGAGCTCCTCTGGCTCACCATACTCAAGTAACACGCCTCCATCTAGAACAACGACCTTATCAAATCTACGGACACCAGCGAGACTGTGCGTTGCCATGATGACAGTGCTAGTCGCGAACTCCGAGTCGACGACGGCTTCTATGCAAGATTCGGTGCTGGCGTCAACACTGTGAATTATGATTGATACTTATTGTCAGCTTTCATACTGTATCGTAATATCTTTTTTCAGATATGAACGCAAGGAGAGGGAGGGCCTGTTACTTACCCGCTGCTCGGCTCGTCTAAAACCAGAACCGGGCTCTTGCGCAAAAGCGCACGGCCGAGGCAGAAAAGCTTTCTTTGCCCTTGGGACAAGAAGTCCTCTTCCATCTTCATATCAAGTATCGAGAATTCTTGAGGGTGAGAGGTCTCCGTGCTCTCCCTTGATCGGAAGATATCCCATAGCCCAACCTTCTGCAGGGCAGAAATGATATCAGTATCTGTAGCCTCGCCATGCGGATCTGCATTCAGTCTGACACTCCCGCCAAACAAGAAAGGGTCTTGTGTGAGACATGTGAGCTTCTGGCGGGTGACATCTTTAGGTACCGATGCAAGATCAACATCGTCCAAGACAATCTTCCCGGTAGACTCCTCGACCATGCCGAGCAGGGATAAGAGAAGTGAGGTTTTGCCACTTGCAGCACTTTCGTTAGCAAATTTCTCGCCATAAGGCTTGTGGAATGGTTCATGCTTGTGGCTCTTACCTTCCTGTCCTGCCGCATACAGCAACTTTCTCCCCGGCCTGGATCGAAATATCGATGTTGCGAAGCACGGGGTGACTGTGGCCATGATGTTAGCCACTGCTTTAGACTGGTACAAAACTCCAGAAAGTATAAAGTGAGATATATATACCCGTCATAGTGAGCTGACCAATTCTCAATGACCACCGATCCTTGAGACGGCCAGCCAGCGAGAATTCTTGCATCCACAATCTCGTGAGGTTGCTCGGTCGGGGTATCCTCGGAGAAAGTCTTCACGCGCGAAATGGCACCCAAGGACGTCTCAAGCAAGGTCCAAAAGGTGATGAGGGCAGCCAGGGATTGGCCAAGATTCATCATGCTGACAAGGGCAACGCCGAGGAAACCGGCGTCCAGTCTGCTGCGGAGCGTGACGCCTAGGGTGGTGAGCAGGATCGCGAGCCCGGCGACCGTCAGTCCCAATACCAGAGTCAGCCATCGTTGAATGCAGAGGAGCAAGTAATAAGGCTTCTGGGCCCTGTCGAGGAGGGCGAGATTCTTGGCGACGTGGTTGCCCGTCCAGCCATATGCTCGGATAGTGGCGATGCCCTGGAGAGACTCCAGAACGTGAGAATAGAGAGGTGCTTTCGCTTCCAGGCTAAGCCAGCATTAGCACTTCATACGGTTTGCAAGGTAACAATGGGCATTACTCTAGTAGTCGAAGCTGCCGGGATGTCCTTAGATAAAAGCGCTGGAGGAAGAAGAGAGCGCAGGCGACGAAGGGCAGGACAGCTGCGAAGTAGGAAACAGCGACAATGGCCAACGCTGCAACTGCGAAACACGCAGCGAGCTCTATGATTCTCAAATTAGCGACCAGCTCCCTAGAGGGTTGCGTTTAAGTTGCTACGGACGGAAGCTCGCATTAACGAGTGCCCCGGGTAGGGTCATGTCAACCAGTTGCATGTCTTGACTGAATCTGACACGGGAAAGGAATACTTATACGTTAGCTCATACTCTTGTCGTATTGCGCGAAAGTCATGACATACCTGTTAACCAACACCCCAGTGTCGGTCTTGGCGAGAAAAGACATTGGAGCTCTGTCGTTACCGTAAGAACATGAACAAGCCACTGGCAACAAGAATTCGGCCATCTTACCGTATAACTGCCTGAAGTACAGTCAAGTGGAGAGACTGTGCAGACTTAGGTACGATCACCACGTACATGTAGCTGGGTATAACAATTAGCATAAGAGCCTCAAGCATGATGCTTGGTGAGTCTCCAGGCTTTGATAAGGCAGGTTCGACACCGTAGGAGAAGAACTCACTAGACCGCAGAAACAAGACCGGCCGCAGTAAAAACACCAAAAAGTGCATATAACCCAAGCCAGTAGCCAAGCCGTGATGCTTGCGATCCGTCGCCGCTTTGTGCCCACAGTGTGATCCATGCATCTGTACTCACCCACATCAGCTTCGAGCCTGACTTACTGCGGCTGAGTAGCACTGCACCAGCACTGATAAAAGGGGGCGGATCTGATGAAAGAAGCATGCTTACATTGCAAGGTGCCGAATCCCACGTTTGAAGCTACGAAGATACCGAACAAGGCGAAGCTGAGCCATCCGAAAGACGAGAAGTAGTATAGATAGATGGACAAGTCTCCCACCTGTCTGTTGTCATCTCGTCCCGTGCTTGAGCCCTGAGTTTCACCAGCCGAGATTTCGGGAGGTGGGCTATTTCCTGGGCTCGCCGAAGAGCCATCGTCTCCAGCTAGCTGTGTCGCAAGAGAAGCCATATTCTCAGATGGGCTCTGCTGAATGATTTGTCCTTGGGCGTCAAGTATGATAGTTTGGTCCGCGATGGCGCACAGGCTCACTGTGTGGTGTCGTTAGCAGGAACGGCACGTTTTCCTAAACGCTATATGAGATATTCAAAACTCATCGTTACTCACCAGAATGCGTGGCCAAAATTGCTGCCATACCCAGCTTCCGGATCAGTCCATCAGCTCCGAAGACACGCGTGGCGACGATGTCGTGGGTGGCGGCATCCAGGCCGCTCAGTACGTCATCCAGGACAGCGATAGGCTTGCGCGCATAAAGTGCCCGAGCCAAGGCCTATTTCCATCTCAGTACCGCAACACAATAGCCAGGCGCCGAGGAAGTTCTTACCAGGCGTTGCTTCTGCCCACCGCTGAGCGAAACCCCTTTGCTCCCGACATTCGTCGCGTCACCGTCCGACAGCTGCAGCAGATCCACTTGTAAAGCGCAAGCGTGGATGACAGTGTTGTACCAGGCAGCGTCGAAGTCGGTCCCCGAGACAATGTTTTCTCGGACGGAGCCGTTCGAAACCCACGGGCTTTGATCGCAATAGGCTAGCTCCTTGCTGCTGATCCAGACAGAGCCGTTGAATATGGTGGCTTCACCGAGAATGGCCTTAAGAATTGTAGACTTGCCACAGCCGACTGGACCCAAAATGACTGTGAGACGATGATTTTGGCCAATGCGCAGTGACATGTCTCTGATTACATGGTTGGCGCCTCGCCAGCCAACGGTAGCATTATGGATGATCACATGGTCGGAGTTGAAGATCGTACGAGGACGAGGCTCTTTTGGTGTTGATTGTGAACGTTGAATCATTCCCACATGTTTATAGCCCGAAGGCGTCTGAATCGGGCCCGGCTTGTCGTGGCTCTCCAGATTCGTTGTTTCTAGCGGGCATTCAGGCAGTCGTTTGTCGTCCCAGGACTCGCTAGCAAGAAATTCCTGGATTCGCTGGAAGCAACCCAAGGCAGCATATGCCTGAGGAATCACTACTAACAGCCTGCCTAGAGGCTCCATGAGGATGGAGAGGATGGACAGGGCTGTGACTGCCTGCGACACCGTCACGAAGCTGCTACCCTGAACTTTGGCGACGATGGCAAAGGTCGCAAATGTGAAGAACTGGGAGAAGATCGAGGGTAAGTTTACTGCGATTCATTAGTGCCTGCGCTGGATCAACTTAGAGGTGCGTTTCAGCTTACCAAGGCAGACATTGAAGCTGGACAAGCGCCTGAACCTCTTGGAGAGGTCCAGTTCAGCAACACGCATACCCTGTATGAGAGATTCGAATTTGTTGCTAAGGCCCAACATCTTGACACTTCTCATCGAGCCTAGGGTATGTGCGGTAAAGTTAATCCTCTCTTGAATCGCCTCGAGCCAGACCTTCTGGCGGGCGGTCACAAACCCAGCCGCTCTGACTGACATGGCGGTCGCCACTACCAAGTCGTAAGTCAGCAACATAAACCAGTGAACAAAGCAACTCTAAGCCCAATCAACATGAATACATCGACTTACCCAACGCAACAATGACTGGAGTGACACAAACGGGACCGATTTGCATCTGCAAGAACCACACAGCAAAAGCAAGCTGAATGACACTCGCCCAACTTTCGGCGACCACAAGATGCCACGTCTCGCAGATCCGTTCGACGTCTGTACCAATCAAGGTCATCGCAGCAGAGTCACCGACTTCCGTCGACGGCGATTGCACAATCTTCTCATAGATCAGGGAAATGAGGCCGCCCCTGACCATGGCCATGAGCCGAAAGGAAAGGTGCTGATAAAAGCCTGTCGCAATCTTGTGACACACATATCTGATCAGCAGTAACCCGGGCGGGAGGAAGGAGGTTGAGCTTACGGGTATCCCTGTATAGACCAAAGCCACAGCACCGATCAGGCCATATCCTTGGTTCCAAGTTTGCTGGCTGACGGGAGCCGATATGGTCTCTACGATCTGGCGGATGAGGAAAGGCTGTGCAAGGCTAAGTGCAACCAGCAAAAGACGAGGAAGCGCAATCTTGACAAGTTCCAACCGCCAGGCCGAAAGCGTAGCCAGAGCCAAGACGTGCTTGTGCCGACTGTGGTCTGTTTTCTCTGGTGTGCGTGAGGCAAGGTCAGAGTACTAGACGACAATCTCGGTGCAAGAGGGCCCAAATATTTCTTACTTTTATTCATCCATCGAACCTGTAGCTCACTCGAAAGCTTGGAAGATCTAAGCTTTTCATTGATGGACTCGAGATCTTCAACGGTCAAGATGCGCCGGGATCCGTCAGAAAGCAAGTGTCTCAACCACCAAAAAAGCCCACGACTGAGGAGGCCACTTGTTGCCTCGCGTGAGAAGGTGCGATACGCACCAGCCAGGATTTTCCTCTTGTTCTTGGTCTCCAGGACGAGAATCAGAACCTGGACGGCCAGAGCAGCGGTGAGGATAGCTGGCATGAGATGTTTGTCCGATGCCAGGAGCCAGGCGGTTCGGACCCGCGCGCCGTTCAGGGGTAGTGAGATTATGAGGTAACCAGTGATTATGAAAGATGGCCGGGGGCTTTTGCCATGTTGAACTTGGGACAGGACAGCGAGGGCGAGGGCGGCGCAGAAACTTAACACAGACGAGGCCAGGGTTGCGCGAGTGGTGAATCCATGTCCCGAAGCCCATAAGATCACCAAGGCTAAGTTAAGTCCGGCGTAAACGAGAGTCGCTACCTGCCGGCCTATGTTAATGACATGAACTTGTTGATAATTAAAAAAAAGGGTAACAACAAGAGCGACCGAGAAGTACGAACGAGTTTGAACATGGACAGAAGTAGTGCTGGCCTCACAGCCGAAACGGCTTTGAAGATACGGGCCACCTGAATAGGGGCAATCAGGAGAAACCCGGCCGACAGCGGGATAGACAGGACGCTTTCTTCGAATAGCACTATGGAAAAGATCATGTCAGTGACCAGCCTCAAAGTATCGCATTATAATTCAAGGGCTGCGTACCTGTGAAGTCGAACCCGCCTCGACAAGACTCGGTGGCGACGGCTGGCCCGAAAAGCTCATCGTGGCAGACATTCGACACATTATTCATGCTGGGTCACAGAATATTGGGCGAAGCCTGGTGAATTATTAAAGGTTCAATCCGTTGATAAAAGGGGGTGATCGTATGGGCAGAAAAGGATCTGGTCCTCGCGGTACTGGTGCGGCTTTGAGCGACACCAGGACACAAATGAAAGTGAAGCTTCCCGAATCTCGCAAGGTGAGGAATGAAGAGAGGCACCGACGGTGCAATGCTTTTAACCGACCTGGGCACACGTACATACATAAGCAATGGCCGACAACAAGAGCAAGTCACTGCTTCACTGTAATTGGTTTAATGGTTTGAGTGGGTGGGTCCTGGGGGGTTATGGGAGTGACAATCTACTCGGTAGGTATGTCACAAATACGAACTGCGCCAACAGGGGCAAAAGTGATAGTATTTGATTGAGTGCGATAATATACGATTACCTACTGTGGGCTGAGGATACCTGAGATAAGACACACCCACGGTGAAATAAGCACTGCTGTATCTATACGCAGTATGAAGGAGTTATAACACAGCGAGGAGTTATAACACAGCTTGTAACGAGCAGTGAAGCGCAATGCAGGGTGTTCAGCTGTGATAATTCAGAAAACCAGACATAGATAGCATCCGATGACGCGTTCAGCCTTGAGACCGGCTTTTCAGTTCTTGCGCCTAGATAATCAATCCTTGGCAATGAACCGTCAGGCAACCTCCAAGATCAACAGTCAGACGTTTGTCATCGAGATAATTGCGACAGCAAAAGTGGAACCATACAGGGTTACCGTCATACATTAGTTTCTCGTGGCTGTCGGCACACAGCCTGGGTCCTGTCCAAAGCCTGGTTTTCTAGGTCAGTCGGATTTGCTTGTATTGCGTCTTCCTGCTGTCGCTTCATGTCTTGCACCACACCCCCCAGTTCCAACCTTTTAGTATATATAGTCTTATTACTCTCTGTCCGTTGCTTGTCAGAAGTACCGGCAATGAAGGCAGGCTTCGTCGTACTGTTGAGCTTGACGCCCTCGGTGTTTGGGCCGTTGGTCTTATTGTTATTGTTCCTGCTCCATCCCAATATTGACGACTTTTCCTTGATGAAAACTCGAAGGACCGGAATCGAGGAGCCTGTTATTGCAGTGGCTGTTTCGACGGCAGTCCAAATAGTGACATCTTTTCCGTTGACTACGGTCCACGGATACGGTCAGTTCCAACATCCACCTGACAATTGAAGCAACATAAACAACCACCCACAAAAGAAGTCGTCCTTCTCCAACTGGACGAGGTAGACCCCCTTGATTATGGCGCATACGCCTGTCCTATAGCACCCGAGTCAGCATCTATCCGCAGCTGACTACTTAACGGATATGTCTGGTTCGCTCACAACCACCCGAGACTCATGGCGAAACAGACGCCAATTTTATCATGCCTTATCAAGCGCGTTCCCCACATCAGCTTCCACGGAATCAGAGCCAGGAAAAAGTCCGTGGAGGCGCCCCAGACAGCGCTGAAGATACCGTAGTTCAGCGTCACAGACTCGTCCCAGCAAGTTCCTTCTATTTGCCTGTTGAAGTTCTTCTGCACCGGGTGGCACTTCACCCACGTCATGATGGCACTGGGAAGCATGACGACGGGCAAGGTCACGACGGCAAACCAGACGGACACCTTGCACCAGCCCGACGTGAGCCGCAGAAGCGTCACGCCGAACGCCACCTTGCTACCCGTCGAGGCGAAGCAGGATATGGACCCCCCAACTGAGGTGTACATTGCGATCTTCAAGAGGTTCGTTTGCGGTTCGATGTCGTAGTGGTGCCGCCCAAACCCCAGATTTATGCCAATCTGTGTGATTATGGACTCGATGAGGAGGCAGGTCTGGCAACATAGGAGGTTCAGTTCCTGAAGTCATCCGCTTATTTTGTTACGCTAGAGACGGGAGAGACTTGCCCAGGAGAAAGTCATGATATAGTCGTCCCACCACAGCTTCTTGCCTCGACTCAGCTTGGCGTACAGACGAAGAGCCAAGAAGACGCCGCAGAAGAAACAGAGGAACCACGTGACGGCACCTATAAGTGGACCATGGGTTTGGACTGGAGCCATGTTGAGACCATTGGACGAGACAATTGTGTCTCAACACTGAAGTGAGCTGAATATCTACTAGGTAGTCGTAGAACCAATTGTTTGGAGCAGCCATCTCGTCAATAGTAGAGAAAAATGCTTGCTTAAGAGATCTCAAGATGCCACGGTCTACCGCCCTGTGGCACATCTTGGCTCGAGATAAGCCGGCCTTCCTTGGAAAACTCTACTCGTGATGAACGGCGGCGGCAGTTTTTTCCTCATCTGGACTAGGGGGGGAGGGAAACATTAGACGGCTTTCGGTGACAGTCCTGAACTGGGTCAGCCAAAACGTGATCTTCGAGTCCAAAACATAGTAGCGGGATTCAGAAGACGAATGACCGTGAGGTAGGCAACCAACCATCGTTATAGTTGTTGCCGGCAGCAGACAAGGGGAGCGGAGGGAGAACCCTCAGGAGCCTGCAAACGAAGCGGTCCCGTGAAGGACAGATCACATAGCCGCTCCTGCGTCCGGAAGACATGAGGCCAGGAACTCGGTTTACGCAGTGTGAGCCATCGACGAGTTCCCCCACTTTCCGTGCCTTCGGACAAGTCGACTACCTATGTACGGTACCTTTGCTTAGCCGGTCCGGTCCAGCAAAGTCATTTTTACCCCAGTAGCCGTCGGAGCCCCCAGACTAAACACCCCACACGATCCCATCTGCGGACTGAATGTCAGATCTGACTTTGAGGTATGTGCGCGTTGCAACGCCTGGGGAGATTGAGCCGAACCTTGCGCCCACCGAGAGTGCTTCTGGAGGCGTTCGAGACATACGTACGCCCCGTGCTCAGTCGACATGCGCGGGTAGGGCACCCCACAACACCTCAGATGCCCATATAGAATGCAGTACCTACTCTTGCTTTGGCACATGACTGTTCTGTTTCGAATTGTCTTCAGCCTGGCACTAACGCCGAAGTTGGATATGGGACAACGCAGCCTGAGGTCTCCCTTTCGCCCGGTATGTAACAGCGTCGTGTAGGGCGTAACGGCCTTGAGAGGGTGTTTTTTGAGGGTTCGTAGAGGATCCTCAGACCATGGTGAGACCGTGCTGTATGCGGGTAGCTGCTGACATCGATCAGATGGCCGAGACAGGCGAGATGCCTCTCATGATAAGTTCATCCGCCCACTTCCCGAAACTGCACTTGGCGACTCATCAAGGTAGAGTCAGGGTCCCGGATATCCAAGCGATGAGGGAGCCGGTTGTCAAACCTGCAATTCATGCTATGAGAGCCGCTAATCGCCGATGACGAAGCGTTGAAGATCCGTAAGACTCAGCTGGCCTTTGTTCATCGAGCTTGTAATAAGATGTTTGTAAGCTCCGACTCCCGCTTTTCAAGGGACTGCGAGGGTGCTGATACAAGATCGCAAGCGTGGGACAAGCTGATTCGCCTTAACAACCCGAAAGTGAGGACCGCAAGGCTGAGCCGACAGGCTCGCAAGAGGTACAAAACAGGCATTCGGGTGCCGCGAACTTAGCATGGCTACGTCGCACGCGGTGGGGGTGGGACCCTTGAACGGAGCCCGGGATACGCTTGTGGATGGATGATTTAAACACAGGGACGGACTTTTTTGACCCCGAAAGCCGCAAGGTCAACTCTGTGGGCGGCCCCCTCTGGTGAGAGGGTCGGGTGCCACGAATCGATACAGTCTTCTACCTACCAGTTCCAGATCTGCTTCAACAACGATCGGACGTTTTCTCTCGTACCTTACTGACGGAGTTTGTCCCAAGAGAACCGCCACTGCATTCGGGATGCTATGTATCGCCGTAGTACTGTGCTACCACTTGAATCCCTATGAGAAGTGAGTATGGATGATTGGAAGTAAGCACACGAACACGATATTACAGTGACAGAGTCCGCAGTTGGGTATCGGCCGAGTCTAAGGGCGCCAATGGAGATTCATACCGCTTTTTCCATATTCAGCATGCTGCATTCAGCCAAGCGGCATATGGAGCTATCCAATGTAACACGACGAGCGCCAAGACAAAGCAGACGTGGACGCCGGCCGGATGGATGACCCCCACGAGTCAAGGAGATGCAGTGCGGGGGAAGTTACCAATTGCATGTCTTGACGCACTGCGATGAAGATACGCATATCACGTTGCTGGAGCCATGAGACCGTCTGAATCCATTCTGCAGAGGGTCATGTTCCTTCGCGGTCTACTGTTACTGGTACAGGGGAGACGTGGTCATGATACTTCCACTGCGTTTCTTGACGACTGTATATGTATGGTTAATTGCGTTCCCGTGCGACCCGACGGGGATTAACCGCCTTGTAGTAGTACCTTGGCACATGGGAGACGTCTTTACACATTGGACCACAGCCCCGTCGGATCGGAAAACTGGACAGGCGAGGTCCTGCGAGGTCCACGACGGATATCGGCAAGGATGCCGAATCAAGAAAAGACCTCCTCGAAAGGGATGGCGTGCGTCGTCGTGGGCAAGCAAGCCACGCGGAAAATCTCTCTCCATCAGGTCCGCTCCCCTGGTGCGGTGGAGTTGAGAGATCCCCCTCCCCCCTCCCCTCGCGCACGTCACATTGCCTGTTTGCTCCACTGACACGCGCAGGATCTATCTACATACTATCCTATCCGTACGTACGGATCATACGCAGTGATTGGAAGCATGGGTATAGGTCTGCAACGTATGGGAAGGGCGAGAAACTAGCAAGCAGCCCCGTCAGCCGGGCGATTGAAGCTGAGGGGGGGGAGGGCTTCCCGGGTCCGCCATGCCGGCGCGCCGTTCTTTTAGTTTGGATTGTGTTGAGTACCGGGCATAGTACTTTACGGTGTTTTTCTATGCAGTCTTTAACCATTAGGGTGTACCTGGCGACCACAAGGGGTATCGCCTTGTATTTGTACCTCAGTTCTTTTAGTTTGGCGACATGCGCGTGTCTTACGATATGCCATATCTACTGGGTTGTTTCGTGCGCCAGACCACGAGTCGACTGATTGGTTCGTGTTGTTTCAAAACTCGTGTAGTCTGGCAAACACGGTGGTGACAAGCTGGGGAAACCCGTCAGAAGAGCGCGCGGAATGCAACCCATCCGCTTTCCGAGCCGAGGGGGATTCCCCCCCCCCGCCCCCTCTTCAATTTTGTTTTTATTATTTTGAAAAACTATTTTGTCTTGTTTGATGTTTCTGTTTCCGCCACGTCAGCACCGGGAGTCGATGTGCGACAGACGAACCAAAGGTTACTCCTGTGCTTGATGTACCGAGACAGGCCTAGACATTGTTCCGTCTCACATCAGGCGAGTGTCTCGCGATGTTCTTTTTCTCGCTCCAAAGTCCCTTCCTCCCCATTTGTCCCTGTTCCATTTCTTAGTGCCTCCGATCCCAGCCCTGCAGCCAGCGCCACCAAGGTGCGTACGAATACGATGCGGTCCTTCATGGGGTCACACAGGTACATTGACGATAAGGCCGTCCGCAGACGTAAATCGTGCGTACATAGTAAAAGTACCATGCTCAGCAATCAACACAATACCTACAAGGCTTCTAGAGACACCATAACATAGAAGCTCATAACCAGACGCTACGTGCCGTCATGGCTACGACATGGTGTCGGAGTGGGAGCCGGGGCGGGCCTCTCGAAAGATTGGTAACTCGGCTGAGCCCCCTGGCGCTGAGTGATAAGACATGGGACGGTCCAATAGGGAGACACGGGCCGGCCCCCTGGCGTAAGCTGACAATCAGCCCGGATGTCCTGGATGCATCATGGGTCTCCTGCGACTCGTTATCCGTACAAGAGCCAAGCTAGATTTCTGAACCGAAAACGTGTCTCCCTCTCTCCCTCTCCCGATCTGCAGTGCATGTGCAGAGCGAGCGAGGAGGAAAAAGCAACGCAGCGCCCAAGGTGAGCAGACGGAGGGAGGAGAAGCTTTCTGGCAAGGCGCATCGCTGCCCATCACAAACTCTCGTCCCCGCCTTCGATCCGAGAGTTTGGTGAAAGAGTGGTATACCATGTGCGGTCCATCCGCACGTTGGGCCGTTCGAATTGCACGCGAGGTGTGTGGCTTTGGCCTGTGGACCTCATCGTCGGCGAAGGCGGCGGCCGTCACCCCAAGTGATCGGGCGAAGCTGCGGGAAAGCACATGCAGGACACCATGCCATCCCAGGGTTCTCTTCACCGGACGGACACCCCTTTGCATGCCATAATTAGTGCAATGTGTACGAGGTATACGAATTTATACTATGTACATATGGTACGGATATGGATTCCGAAGAGCAGATGGGCCGGGGTAAAGGTGTGTCGTGACCGGGCAAGCTAGTAGGCGTCAACCCGTCGGCCTACCCGTTGTCGCTGACACGCAAGAGATGACGATCATGCAGAATATTGGTGGACGCTGCCGGTGACAAGCAAGGCAATCAATCTGCCGCCGCCAAATTTGGGGATCGGCAAGCAGGTTACCTACAGACACCACACAAAGTATCAGGGTCAAAGTTTAAGCTCCTGGCCGGGCCAGGTACAAGTACCGGTGTAAGAAGGTCATACATGGTTTAAGACAATTTCTAGATTCGAAATGTGCGAATATAATTTAACCCAAAGTGATATGATGGGAACAATCCCTTGGGATTGAAAAGAATGAAGAGGTCATATATATGTATATATATGTACAGCCATACCTGTACCGGCAATGAGTCGAGAGAGATTCCCACCCTCCTCTTCCCGACGATCCCCCTGGACGACCCCTGGTCTTTTCTTTGGCCTGGAGGCCCACTCAGTCAGCAGAGAACTAATCACCATTCCGTTCCGTGCGAAACCGCCACGAACCGCTTTCTTCAGACTGAGATAAGACCGGATACTTTCTCTCACTAACGCCGATCCTCGCCCCGCCGCGGCTCGTATCCTCCCAGGCCGATAGAGGAGGGGGGAGGGCCAGTCAGTCAGCCAGCCATCTGTTTCTTCCTTTCCCGAGGGAGGCTGACGTCAAACAAAAACAAGAGCAAAGGGAAGAAGAAGAAGACGTGCAGGGTCGCTTTTCCCGTTTAGTTCGCGCGGGGAGGGAGAGAGAGAGAGAGAGAGAGAGTCGTGGGTTCCTTTACCCGCGACAGCGAAAGAAACGAAGGAAAAAGCGAGAGAGAGAGAGAGAGAGAGAGAAAGCGTCTACGAACAAACCCGAAGCCGCGCGTCGGCCACTTTTCCGCTTGATTTCCTTTTCCTTTATTTCCTTTATTTTTATTTTTTATTCTTTTCCGCGCCAAGTCACACACACACGCACACACACACACACACACACACACACCCCACCGGCCATGTCGCTAACCCGGTCCCTTGTCCGCCGCGCCCAGGCGGCGGCCGGTTCCGGCGTCGTCGGCCGCCTTGTCCCGTGTCTCGCGGCGCTCGGGCTGGTGCTGCTCCAGGCCGGCGCCGTCGTCAACCTCTGGAACGCCCGCGAGCGGGGGCAGTTCAACTTCTCGCCGTCGTCGAGCCTGGCCATGTCCGAGGCGCTCCGCTCCGCCGCCGCGGCGCTCCTGCTGAGGCGCGAGGTCCGCAAGCGCGCCGGCGGCGCCGGGTACTCGTCGCTGGACGGCGCCGAAGCGGAGGACGACTTCGTCGACGCCGAGGACGGCCCGTCGTCCGGCAGGCTCGTCGTCGTCGCCGAGAAGCACTCGCCGGGCGCGCGGGCCGGGAGCGCCAGGGCGCTCTGGCGCTACGTGTGGGGAGAGCCGGACGTCAGGTCCGCGTTCATGTGGGTGGCTCTGCTGCAGATGCTCAGCAACAACCTGGTACGGATTCCTTGGGAAATGGGACGGAGGGGGGAGGCAAGCGTTCGGGTGAATGAGTGCGGAACGGCTGACTCGTCATGGTAGCTGTTTGTCAACTTGCTCACGGTCGACCCTGGCACCGTCCATCTGACCAAGAGCGGGATCGCCGTCGGCGCTGCCCTCGTCACGGCACCGACCTTCGGTTTGAGAGGCCCCAAGACATGGTGGATGGCCTTTCTACTCCAAGTCAGTAGACTTCTCCTAATCCCCCCCTCCCTCTCTCTCGCGCGCGCGCACACACACACACGCAGGCGGGACGCTCACGGCCTGCTTTTCTTCCGGGACTCCTCGGCTGACAGACAGCTTCTTTCCAGACGTCCGGCCTCGTGCTGTCCCAGTACCTCCCTCAGCATCCCACGAGGGCGTCGACGTACCCGCTCCGGCTGTACACCAGCCTCGTGGCCCAGGCGAGCTTCAGCGCCCTGTCCGACGTCTACAGCGAGAGGCTGCTGAAGGGCGTCGACCTCGGCGCGAACGGCGCGAGCGTCGTGCTGGGCGCGATGGGGGCGGTCCTCAACCTCTTCGTGCACATGCTCGTCCGGCACCACAACGTGTACGAGCCAGGGTTCCTGCACGGCTACGACAGCAAAGGCCTTTTGGTGGTGCTGCTGGGCACCACCGTGGCCATGGTGAGCACCGTCGCGTACAAGAGTAAGCCTTTGTTTATCTATTCTTATTTCCGTCTTCATCTTGATTTATTTCATTTTATTTTTCAACCCCCGATGCCGGATGTCAGTGACTGATTTGTAGCAGGAGTCGACTCGTGGGCGCGATGGTTCACCAACGACATGACGGCCGTGGTCCTCCTCCTGACGTTTGCCTTTTCATACTCGACGCGGTATAGCAACTTCGTCATCCCCGGCACAGCCCTCATTCTCATCGCCACGCTGGCATACATGAAGTTCGCACCCATCAAGGACCACCTCGCACTTCTCGTGGACTACAGGACGCCCGTCTCCCCGCCGTCCCAGTTTCTCAAGGTAAGTTCCCGCTCAGACGCTTCGGGGAGTGAGTGTGAGACGGCTAACGCGGCGGCAGAAGCTGAAGGTCGGCCTGTTGGCCGTTGCCGGCCTCATCGGCGCGGGCATCGTGCCCTTCGCAACGGTGGCCGAGCCCCCGCATACCCCCGAATACAGGCTGCACATGCGAGACGACACCGAGGGCCACTGCCTCAGGCCGCCGGCGGAGATCATCAGGCCGTTCACGGACAGGACGGAGCCGTACAAGATCAGCAACGGCGCGGGCAACCTCTCGGCGTCGCCGTTCAGCAACACGCTGGCGATGATTCGGTGGAACTCGAAGCGCACGGAGCGGCTGCCGCTGCTGATGAAGTACGAGCCCTTCTTCCACACGGTGCACGTGTCGATGCCAGATGCGATGGAGGACAAGCCGGCCGACTACCACAACCTCACGCACTCGCAGTACCCGCACCACGAGACGGTGTACATGCAGGTGGCGCGGACGATGAAGCTCGTGCTGGACGAGCAGCCCGAGATCGAGGGCCTGCTGTACTTCCACTTCGACTCTTGGATCGACCCGATGGCGTGGGTGGACACGAACCGCGAGTCCATCTGGTTCCCGACGACGCACAACACGCGGATGACGAGCGGGGCCGCGTACGGGCCGCGGTACATGTGCATGACGGACCCGGACACGTACCCGGACTGGTGGCGGTGGTCGCTGAAGCTGAACGAGGTGGCGGTGGCGGCCAACGGCGAGGTGCTCCGGATGAACCGGGGTTACGCGGTCGAGGAGCGCGAGTTCTGCGTGGGGTGGTCGGACATCTTCTACGTGCCGCGGCGGTTCTTCTCCGACTTTGTGTTCCTGTCGCACGTGTTCGGGTGCGCGGACCTGTTCCACGAGGTGGCGATCCCGACGATGCTCAACATCATCGACCGCAGCCGGCGCAGCGGCCTCGGGGCGGCGAGGTACCAGCCGGTGATCGAGCGCATCGGCGACTGCTGGGGCGGGTGCTGCGACGACTCGGCCACGGCGCACGACGTCAAGTGGACGAGGTGCGGGCACCGGCTCAACTACCTCGACCAGTACGTCGTCGACGCGCACTACGGCCGCCTGGACGAGGAGGCGGCCTGGCTCGGCCAGACGGGGCCGGCCGCGGGGGGCAAAAGCAAAAGTCGGAAACGGGGGGCGTTGGTCTGATTTTCTTTTTGCAGCTTATTTTTCCTTTTGATGGAAAGGTTTCTTCTGACGGAACGGTGTCTTTTGACGGACAAAAAAGCATTAGAAGGAAGCGCGTATCTGTCTGTTTCTTCAACATGTATTCATTGTAGTTATACCTCTGGGACTCTTAACGTGAGTGATGGTCATTTGGCAGGGAACGTGTCCAAGATAGTGGCTAATTGAGCGTTTTTTTCTTGACCATCCTTCGGATCTGCTTCCGTCAAACTTACTCCAGTGGTTCTCTAGACGCGGTGTCCCGGAAGTTCGATACGGATTTCTGGTCAGCAGATTGCCAGACCAAAGACAACAGCGTGTAACGCCGAGAAGATGACGAGTTTGCCCAGACTTCTCTCCTCACCTCCTTGCAAATGTCCATGTTGGTTGGCAACCGGCAAACAAAGACGAGGATCCCCGCGGCCAAACACATGGCGAGTCTCGTGACGTAGGTAGCTGGGGGATTGTCTATCCACAAGAAGCACTCTCCCCTGGCCACCAGCCAGTCCCTCAACACACAAGCGACAACTGCGCAAAGACGGCAGGTGCCTCGAGTACGTAGGTTGAAAGACGACCTGGCGTCATCGAGTTTGTAGAGAACGGCAAGCATAAATAACCTTTCCAAGAGGCTATTTTGCCCATGTTTGTTGTTTGTCGTCTGTCGTCTGTCGTTTGTCGTCCACGGAGCGGGTCAGGTGGCACGGCCCTTAGTCTGCTGCCTATACCGTAACAAAGGCCTTCGAGTAGCATGATCATCATCATCTTCATTGTCACGCCCGAGATGAAGGGGGAACAAATCATGGCAAACACAGATTGGGCACCAAATATTTTCGTGATGCGATGTTATTGCCGATGGGAACAGAAGGCGGGAAGCCCTCGGCCCTCTTTCCTTCCCTGGACAACAGTCCAGCTTCAAAGTGAAGGAGGCAAGAGCAGCCAGCCCATGACGATGGCGGAAGGAAGGAACCGACCGACCCTGCTATCACTCTCTCTCTCTCATTTTCGGTGAGTCGTCTTGCTTGTCTTCTCTAGAATCATACCTTGTATATCTACTCAGCGACACCTTGACAGCTTGTAGATAAAGACCACTCACTCTCTTGGTCTTGCCTTCATCTTCTCTCTATCCTTTACTCGAACAGCTTTGCCTTGCCTTCCAAAGAATACTCTTCCTCCATTTGGACTTTCAAAAAAGGGGAGACACTTTGCAGTCTTTGAGATGAAGACCAGTTGTAAGCCTTATCCCCCCGGACCCTTGACTACGAATCTTCTCATGAAACCTCGTCACAGTCCTCCTCCTCCTCGCCGGCGCCGCCACCCTTGCCACCGCCGGCGCCGCCGCTGACCCCGACAACACCGCACACGTTACCCGCGAGGAGGCCGTTCGCCACGACGAAGACGACGACACCGCCGGCGCGCCGCCCGGCGAGACCGTCACCCTCCGCCGCCGCGACTGCGACATCGCCTGCCCCGTCGACCGCCGCTACTGCTACTACGCCCCCTATAACTATAAGTGCGACGGCCGCGGCAGGTTCACGTGGAGCCAGCGCGACACCAACTGCGAGCTGCCCACCACTGGCTGCTGGTGCTTCTGCGACTGGCGCCCGAGGTCGGGGGGAGGCGTCAAGATCGTTCGAGAGTCGGGGGTTCCCAAGGATCTGGACTAGGCGTGGTCACCGCGTTTTTTTGCATGCGGATTAGACCGATAAACTTGCGAGATTGATACAGATGGTTCGGGGAGAATTTTATCTTGATAAGACAGACATAACACACGGTCACGTTCTGAATGTAAAATCACTACTACAAGGTCAAAACCCTCTCTCGCCTCATTAGAGTCAACATTTGATCGACGCGAGCTTGGCTCCAGAGCCAAGCTCAAGCTCGCGCGGCAAACGCCCAGGGAGGGATCCGAGCTCGCATTCGCTCGTGTCACCAGAAGCCACGTCGGTTTGGATGATTATATTCTGGACATTTCCTCAGACGCCGAAGCGTGATTACGATGCATTTCAAAGGTAACCCCCCCCATGTATCCCAGTGTCTATAAATCCCGGCCCGGGTCCGGACCGCCCTAGCCCCGCCGTCCATGCGAAAATGCCGCCCGAGGTATCAAAAATTATTTTTTACACACACCCTTCGCCCCTTTTAGCTCCTATCACGTCCCATTATCGCCCCCCCCCCCCCCTCCTCTTCGCTCACGATCCCTCATTGTCTTTGCGAGGGGTACTGGTACCTCCCCGGCCGCAGCAGCACCTCGGTCGCCGGCATCTCCACGGCGTCCGGCGGGTGGGGCTGGGACGTCTGCGGGGGCGAGGCGACGGGTATCGAGGCGAGCTCGAACACCCCGCCCTCTTGGGGGCCCTGCTCCTGCTGCTGATGCTGATGCTGTAGCGGAGACGCGTAGGCGGCCTGCGGGTGGTGGCCCCAAGCGTGTTGCTGCTGAGGCTGCGCGTACGGCGGCTGCGGCGGCGAGTTCGTCGCCCACGTCTGCGCGCCGGCACCCGGGACGGGGCTGGTGCTCTGGGGGATCTCGGACACGGGCCTCCACCCGGGCTGCTGCTGCTGCTGCTGCTTGTACTCGCCCTTGTACTCCTGCGCGCCAACGCCGACGTACGGGGGTGCGCTGCCGACGAACCCAGCACCGCCGCCGCCGCCGTTGACGAAGCTCGCGGGCGGGCTGTACTCGGCAAACTGGCCATCGTGGTGGTGGTGGTGGTGGTGGTGCGGGTCCCGGCCGCCTACGGCACCGACGCCGCCGCCGAGCATGGGCCTGTGGGACTCGTCGTGGGAGTCGCGGCTCCTCTTGAGGCGCCAGACGAAGGCGGCGAGGCCGAGAAGAGCGGCCACGCCGACACCGGCGCCGACGCCGATCCCGATCTTGGCCACGGTGCTGAGCCCGGACGACGACGGCGACGACGACGACGACGTCTCGGGATCGTTCGCCGAGGAGGACGTCGGCGTGCTCGTGACGGTGACGGTGGCGCCGCCGGTGGTGGTGGTCAGGAAGGTCGTGGGCCCGGCGGACGATCCGGACGACCGCGTCGCCGCTGTCGCGGACGGGGTGACGGGGATGGAGGAGGCGGTGGCGCCGCGGGCGCCGAGGGCGAGGAACTGGTCCTCGGTCAGGGCGATGGGGGTCCTGGAGTCGGAGCAGGCGGTGCTCATGGACTGATAGACGGTGCGGAGGGCGGCGGCGGCGTCGCGGCCGACGCAGGCGGCGGCGGAGGAGACGAAGCCGCCGCGGGCGTCGCTGCAGAGGCACTGGTTCATGGAGGCGACGGTGTCGCCGTCGCAGCGGCTGGCGTCGGAGGCGGCGTACAGGCAGGGCTGGGCGGCGGCGGGGTAGAGGTCGAAGTTGTTCTGGTACTTTGCGAGGGCTGCGGGGGACGAGGCCGCGAGGAGGAGGAGGAGGCACCCCGGGGTCTTCCTCCGTGCGGGAGCCATGATGTGTGAGAGGGAAGTGGTCTTTTTTCTTTTTCGTTCTCGTCCGGTGTCAATTGTCCCGGCCTGGTTTGTTTGGTGGCCGTAGAGATATTGGGCGTGGTCGGAAGAGAGACGTCAAGGCGTGTCAAGTCCTCGCTGGGGGCGCTGGTGTTGGGGAGCGTCATGCAAATCGCCAGATGGGATTCCAGGCCCAACCGATCTTCGCGGAGGGTCGATGTCTGCAAACCAGCCCACTATCGCGTCTCGTCGGTTGTCGATGTCTTGGTCTGAAGTAGCCGATCCAGGTGAGTATCCCCAAAGAAGTCGGCGTCTCTGGGTAGGTATGCCGGTCAGAATTATCGCCCGAGATTGAATATTCGAGTTGTTGCTATCATGTATACCTAAAGTAAGAGAAACAAAGCATTAGGGCAGCAAAAGACAGCAGGGTGGAAACGGGCGAGAGGTGCGGCCGGGTGGCTCTTAAGGGGCAGAGCGCGGCAATGATGACAGATGAGGTGGTTTGGCTGTGGCCAAAGAGCAAAGGAATGGGCCGGCGTCGCTAGCGTCGAATGGACGGATTGAGGCTGAGGCGGTGATGGTCTGTCTGTCTGTCTGTCTGCCTGCCTGTCTGTCTTTCTGTCTGTCTTTCTGTCTGCATCATCATCACCATCATCGATGAGCTTGTTCCTTTCTCAATCTCGCTTGGCTTCCCCATCCCTCTCCTAAGGCTGAGGGCTGAGCATCATCCCATGCCGCAGCAGCTATGGGGTGTGTAAGCCAGAAGCGACATCTGCTGGAGGGTGAGACGGTAAGACAGATTTGGTGCAAGGTGACTGGCCGAGGGAGCGAGGAACGGATGGTCATCTTGGCCCAGGGGCGGGCTGTGCTTCCGAGCTGCTATTGTACGTACAGCAGAAAGAAGCTCTCTCTCTGTGTGTCTTTCTCCGTCTCTGTCCCCGTCCCTCTCTTCGAGTGTCACAGGCAGAAAGAAGCTCGAGGCACAATCCGGACAAGAGCCAAAGAAAGGCGCCGTGGGATCTGCACCCATCGCCGGATTCGATCAGCCGAGGGAGGGGGGAGGGGAGGGGCAACTAAATTTAAATTTGGTGGTTTCCCGAGCCCAAACCCGTCCGGGAAAAGCATCCATCAGCCACGCTGTTTTCTTGCCAGCCCATTCATTCATTCAATCAATTCCATTGCAGTGCAGTGCAGTTCGTGCGTGCGTGCACAGATGAGAGGAACAAGGCCCAGGACTGGGGGTCTTCCGAGGGAGTGGTAAGAACAACGAACTGTTACGACAGCCCCATTGAGGCACCCTGCGCCGTGTGAGATTTGAGACATGAGAGTACCTAGCATCTTGCGTCGTGGTGAGCGAGAGGTGAGCGTTGAACCAACTCGCGCGCGCCCGGATGGGTTATGACGGGGTTGTCTCACGATGCCCACAATCGGATAAGGAACCACCGTCCATCCTGTTGTCGCCGACATGAGCAAGGTTTGGACGTCTCCCATCTCGTGCGCTGGGCCCGGGACGCACCAAGGAGAGGAGGAGGTTCATGTCGGCTCGGCAAGGGTGCTGCTCATCAATGCTTACGCTCGTGAACGGAGGATCCCTTTGCAGGACGGCCGGTTCCCAATGCAAGGCAAGGCAAGGCAGCAACAAAACGGCTCGAAATAACCGTCAAGCCACCCGGATCCCAAGCGTGCCGAAATCATCCATCTTCCCAGCCACCGCTGTCAGCCCGATTCATCTCGCTCTCCACGCCTCAGCCGCGAGGGCGGCACACTTGGTCTGGCCACTCACTCAATACGGATGGATACTCTGTAGAGTCTGAAAGCACCCCTTGCATCATGCCCCCGTATTGTGTGTTTATTGGGTGACGTCGTACATACCCCAAGCCGCAGAACGTGGGCTTTTGAAACATGTCGAAATAAACCCACAGGGAATCGTTTGCTGGCCACGCGCCGAATGGGTGCGACAGAGCCGGACTCGCCTCTTAATCGGCGCCATTGAACGCGGGCCCGACCTGTATTGTTTGCTCGCTTGCTCTCTCGGCGTCACACCGCACATCACGTTTCAAAGAGTGCCGTATCCCTTGATGCCCCAGGACCAGCAATCCCGTTCTCGAGAAACCATCAAAGAAGCGAATAGACACGTGGGGTGGGGGACCTCGGGAAGGCAGTGGCCACCTGGGCCGTCCAGAACACGGGAACAGAGCCGCGATGCGACAGCTTTTTTTTTTTTTTTTTTTTTTTTTTTTT